>SJYA01006439.1:0-21194 GCA_006410615.1 Neotragus moschatus
GCCTGGTCACCCTCAGGAATCTGAAGAGCCTGCTGGCTGCCCGGGACACCCCAGGCTGCAGGAGGAGCTGTGGCCTAGGACCGTCTCAAGGGGGCAGCCTCAGCGTGCCCCCTATCCCGCAGTGGGACCCATTCCTGTGCCTGGTGCCCCTAGTGGCCTCTCAGGCTTGGAGCTGACGGTGGGGCAGGGCTTAGGTGGGGATATGGCCTCCCCGGGAGCCCTTGACCCCCATAAACCTGAGGCTTCACCCAGTCCTGGCATTAGGGACCGATTTATTATGTCAGAGGCAGTAAAATTCATGGGCAGAAAGGCACACCCCATCCCTGTCCTGGGTTTGCAGTGGGTGTGTGCGGAGGCTGTTCCACAAGCCCCTCCCCTGGGGACTAACGGCTCCACTCCCCCTCGTTTTGTGCCCAGTCCCCCACTGCCGCACGGCCAGGCCGACCGGTATGACCTCAGCTGGGATCAGCAGCTCAACCTGGCCTACGTGGGCGCGGTTCCTCACGGCGGCATTGAGCAAGTTCGGACCCACTGGCTGCTGGACCTCATCACGGCCAGGTGGGTGATGGAGGGGCTGGGCTGCTGGGGGCGGTGCGGTGCGGGCAGGACTGAGAGGAGGCGGCGTCTGGCTGGAGGGCACCGCGGCGGGCGCCCTGGTCAGGGCCAGGGAGGGGGAGTCCCGTGCCCGCCGTGGTGCCCTCCTGCTTCTCAGCAAAGACCCCGTGGGGCAGGGACAGCGCAGGGCCTCCTCCCGGCGGCCCGCCTCGGGCACAGCGGGCTTCCTGCTGAAGGCCACCCGGGAGGCACAGCTGGGCCCCGCAGTGGCAGGTGGGCACGCTTGCTCTGCTCGGGCTGTGCAGGGTTGCCCCGTCTGGCCCGGGCTGCAGGCATGTTGGTCCCTCTGCCTTTGGCCCCATGAAGCCCAGCAGGGCTGAGGTACAGTGTGAGAGACACTTGGGTGTGTGCAACGTGGCGTTTCCTGGACACAGAGACCCTCGCGTCCTGATCAGAGCCGCCAGCTCTCACTGGGGGGTGGGGACTGGCGGCTCAAGGGGCCAGTGTCCTTTTGGCACCTTGGACGCCAGGCGACTGCCTCAGGGTCCTCCAAGTAAGACAGGACGCCAGGTGTCAGACTGGCTCCAGGGACCGTGGGCGCACAGGGCTGTGCCTGGCGTGACGCCGGCGCGGCGTCTGTCTTGGGGTGCAGCCTGTGTCCTTGTGTGTGCCCAGTGTGGCCCTCCGTCCCGTTTGGGGCTCCCCGGCTTCTCTGGGTCGGAGGAACCAGGCAACAGAGGGGGGCCGTGATGGGCATGGGCGTGGGGGCTGGCTGCGGGCGCTGGCTCTGCTAGAGGATGGAGTTGGCAGCTGCCAGCTCCTGGTGGCGGGCGCGGGCCGCCTGCACAGCACAGTGCACGCTGGGGAACAGCTGCCCGTCCTCAGCCACGTCCCCCTGGTCCTCCCCGAGGAAGCCGCCTCTTCTCAGCGTGTCCGTCACCGAGGGGTTGCAGCCGGCCAGGAGCAGGCTGATGCCCAAGGCCCCATAGTCTCGATGCAGCTCCCGCAGCGCGGCCAGGCCGGCCACGTCCAGGAACAGCAGCGGGGCGCAGTCGATGACCACCGCGTGGAAGCGCGCCACCGCGGGCACCAGGGAGGCCGCGCCGCTCCCGGAGCCCGGGTCTCTGCCCCCCACAGGGTCTCCCTCGCCGGCCCCCACCCCGGGGCCCCTCTCCTTCCTCCTGGCGGCCACGTAGCCCACGTCCAGCCCTGTGAGGCTGTACAGCGACTTGAGGAAGAAGTCCTTGTTGGCGTAGTAGAGCGGCCCCGTGAAGCGGAACACCTGCACGCCAGGCTCAGGGGCCAGGCCCTCAAACTCCGCCGGGTCCCCGTAGAAGCTGGAGCGCCCAGCGCGGGCGAGCAGGGCAGTGCGCGGGCGGCGGGTGCGGCCGGCCAGGCTGAGCAGCGAAAGCAGGACCCCGGCCAGGAGCCCGGCCTCGGTGCTGACCAGCACGCAGGTGGCTGCCGTGGCCACCCAGACCAGCGCGTCAGCGGGGCTGAGCCGCCACAGGCGCGGGACATCCCGCACCTTGCGCAGGGCTCCACGCAGGCTGACCACGATGACGCAGGCCAGCACACTCCGCTGCAAGTCCCGGAAGAGCGGCGCCAGAACCAGGAGCACCAGCAGCACCACGGCGGCGCTGACCACGCTGGACAGCTGCGTGTGGCAGCCCGTCGCTGTCTTCACCAGGCTCTTGGCCAGGGCGGCGCTCGTGGCAAAGCAGTGGAAGAAGGCGGGCAGCACGTTGCAGCAGCCCACGGCCAAGAGCTCCTGGTTGGCGCGCACGGTGTAGCCGTGGCTGCGGGCGAACATCTCCGCCAGCGAGATGGAGAAAGCAGAGCCCACTAGGGCCAGGGAGGCAGCGTCCAGCGCCACCCGCCACATCAGCCCTGCGTCTGGCACCCGCGGGGCCACGAAGCCGGTGGGGATGTCGCCCGCCACGCTAGAGCCAAAGTGCTCCTGGAACTGCCCGAGGTGGGACACGAGCGTGGCCACCACGATGACCAGCAGCTCCGCGGGCAGTGGTACCCTCAGGCGGTGCTGGAAACGGTCCGAGAGCTCCTTGGCGGCCAGCAGCACGGCCAGGCACACGGCGCTGGTGATAACGTCGCACGGGTTGGCCTGCCCGGCGCTGCGCAGCAGGCTTAGCCACGTACTGACCACCAGGCCCGGGCCCTGGTGCCGGGGGACTCGCACACCCAGCAGGTGCCGGAGCTGGGAGGTCAGGATGGTCACCGAGGCCCCCATGGCGAAGCCGTCTAGCAGCGGCTGCGAGAGGTAGGCGGACACGAAGCCCAGCCCGAGGATGCCCATGAGAACCTGTGGATGAGCCACGGCTGCAGGCAGACAGCCCCACCCGCCCTCACACTGCCTGTCTCCCTGGGGCCCACGCCAGGCGGCCTGCGCACGCGTGTGCGCACACGGGCCCTGGAGCACACGCCATGTCCACGGGGCGCAGCATGGCCTCACGCACAGGGACTCCAGGAGTTGGAAGGAACGCCACCCCCTCCCAGGAGAGCTGCGGGCAGGGACTGGGGTGGCCTTTGGGAAGAGGTAGCTGCCCTGGTCCGGGGAGGCCTCAGGAAGGCAGAGGGGCCCCAGGGTCAGGAAGGCCCCTTGGGACAGGAAGCCAGGGAGGACTCGGGCCCAGGTAGGGCAGTGAGGCATGCCCGGGCCTGGGGCCACGGCCCGCGGCCACCTGGACGGGCCCCTCGTGTGAGCGCAGGTGCGGCCTCTCACCTGGTAAACCCCAGCCACCAGCGTGAGGGCGGTGGCCACGCGGATGGCGTAGCAGTCCCGTGCGCAGTCCTGCAGCCCGAGCGCCAGCGCGGCTGCTGAGCCGTTGAGGCTGCTGCGGTTGGCCCCAGGCCCTGGGCCATCCTGGGCGGGGTCGAAGCCAGCCAGCAGGAGCTCGCGGTCCACCACCTGGCCCACCATGAGGGAGAGCAGGCTGAAGATGCCCACGGAGACGTGGTGCGAGGTGCCCATGAGGAAGTAGATGAGGTTTGCGAAGAAGGATGTGTAGAGGCTGTAGACGGGCTGCAGCCCGGCCAGCAGCGAGTAGGCGATGGCCTGCGGCACCAGGATGATGCCGATGACCAGCCCGGACATGACGTCGCCCGCCAGCGCTTCCCGGGGCCGGTACTGGCGGAGCCAGCGGATGGCGGGGAACAGGGCCTGCAGCTGCGCCCAGGCGCCCTGCAGGCTGCAGGCACAGCTCCGCCGCAGCCCAGCCTTCAGGGCCTCGCCCAGGCCCGGGGGCGGCGGGGGGCGCCGTCGGACCAGCAGCGGCTGCCCACCCTGCTCCGTGTGCTCGGGGGACGCTTCCATCATGGGGCAGCGGCCCCCCCGGGAGAACCTGCAAAGTGGGCAGAGGCAGGTGTCGCCATCGGGGTGGCCAAGCTGTCAGGGTCAGGGGGCCTCGTGGGAGCCAGGCGCACCCACACCAGAGGCCGTTCCACCCGCCGTCCAGACACCTGGCCCGGGGCGGCAGGAGGAGCCCTGCAGAGGCTGGAGCCCAGAGTCCGTGCCGTCCACGCTGTGGCAGCGCCTGCCGTGGCCTCTCCTCAGGCAGACTCCTGCTCATGCGGCGCGGCTGGGGGCGGAGTGGGGCGGCGTGCCTGTCGCCTGCCCGGGGTCCTGGACGGCAGGCCCCCTTTCCCAGCGTGAGTTAATGCAGCTGGGTTCTGGCTCAGACCCCACGGGCACCGTGGGAAGCATGTGCCAACCATCCTTGTGGTCCAGAGGGCAGCCTGCCACGCGGGCCCAGCCCAACCTGCCGCCTGCTCAGTGAGCACCGGGGCACTGCTCCCAGCTGTCCTGAGGGCCCTCCGGCCTGCCGCTCTTGACATCCCCCTCGTGACGGTCTCTGCCCACTCAGAGCCTGATTGCCCCCTCAGGTGTGCACGGGGCTGGGCCCTGGGGCCTGGGCTGGCCCTGCGGGAGGAGGACAGCTGCAGGGCCAGCCCTGCGTGCAGCGGGCGTAGTCCTTGGTGGCTCTGTCGGGGTCCCCCGAGCTCAGTCAGAATTCTGGGGTCCAGGGGCGTCAGTTGAGGACTGTTTGAACGCCTGGGAGTCCACAGAAGAAATCTCGGGGTTGGGCCTTGCCGCTCTGCAGATGGGGCGCTGACCTCTGCTGTGGCCAGGTGGTCCAGAGCCCCACTGTCCTGCAGCGGGCCCCGGGGGACTCTTACCTGAGGGACCCCCTCCTAGGCTCAGCGGGTAGTTCAGGCCTGGCGCGTCTGTCCCGAGGACCCTCTGGCTCAGTCTGCAGGTGGGGCGTGCAGCGGTGGGCTCAGGCCGAGCTGGCCCGCGCTGGCCAGCGGTCTGTACTCAGCATCTGACTGCCCAGCTTGCTGGGCTTGCAGTTAAATCATTTACTCCAGAGACTGCTGAGTCACAGGTTTCCCCAAGATGAGCGTTACCTGAGCGGCTAATCCAGGGAGTTGTTCTGTAATCAGAGGCTCAGAGAATGACAATTGTGTGGGCCTTTCATAAGCTTCCAGCCTCCCAGGAGCGGAGCTCCAGGTGCGGACAGGGCGACTGGGGTGGGGGTGGGGGGCAGCCAACGGGTGAGCCCTCAGCTCGGGGGTGAGTCCACGGCTTCCAGGACCTGGAACGTGGGCAAGGGTGGAGGTCTGTGGGAAGGACACGTCCCCCAGCGCCATCCCTGGATGTCCGGTCTTCCAGGAGGTGGGTCTGGCCCGTGCCGGAGCTGGCTGGGCCCCAGGCAGACACGGGCCGGCTTCTGCTCTGGGTCTGTGTGGAGCGCAGGCCTGAGGACTCCAGGGTTGCTGGTATCGAGATCCGATAACCAGCCGAGCGTGTCCTTCCTGCTGGGGGGCGGGGGCCTTGGGTCTCCCCTCTGGAGCCCAACCCGCTGGCTCTCAGCCAGGTGCTGACCCTGTGTTGAGGGTGGATGTTTGGCCTCACCGCACCTCTGTCCGCTCCTCCAGGGCAGTGGGACCTGCCTCTTGGGGCCAGTGGGAAGGTAAACGGTCGCTTTAGGGAACCGCCCTCATGTCCCACACAGTGAACTGAGTGGGCTGCTGCTCTAAAGGGTACTCAGAACCTCAGTTCTCCCTCCTTGAAAAGGAACAGGTGGGTGTCTGAGGGGCAACATGGGGAGAGGAGCCCATCTCCTGGGCTGTGAGTGTCCTCCATCCTGGGCGCCGGGCCAGGGTCTCTGTGATGGAGCTGCAAGGCCGAGCTGGCCTAGGCCTGCTGTCTCCCGGGGCCCCTGGTGATGGGGGCGGGCGGAGATCTCTCCAGGTTCCTAACACACTCAGCCTCACTCTGGGACCTTCCCCCAGAGCCCCCTGAAAGGTGTGCCCTGTTCTCACATCCACAGCCTGGCTGGGGAAGACCAGGGCCCCATTTGGGGGCAAAAATGGGGGTGGAACCCCAGAATGGGCGGAGGAGTGCCCGAGAGTGGGAGGTCTCCCCACACCCGCAGAAGCAGGCAGTGTGGTCAGTGCCCAGGCCCAACTGGTCAGCTCCAGACAGAATCCTTGCCCTTGACTCCACCAGATCCTGGGCCACCCCAGCGTGGTGCCCCCGCCCCCCTCGGCGTGCCCCGCCCCCATCAGCGTGCCCCTCCCACTGCCCAGAGTCCTGCCCAGGGCCCACTTGGCCCTAGCAGGGAGCTGTTTGCCCAAGAATGTGGTTTATTTACAGGAGCCACTGGCCAGCGAGCCGGCAGGATGAGTCACAGCTGCCCAGGGGCAGATAAGAGTCCTCTTTGGGCTGGAGAGAGTGCACCCACCAGGTCACAGCGCTTATCTTCCAACCTGGCTACCAGTAGGGCGGGAACTGCCACGTGGGCAGAGGTGGGGCTGGGGGCCTCAGCCTGGGGAAGGGGTGCTCTGCCCACCCCGGGAGTTTCTGGGTGGGGGTAAGGCCCAGGCTGTGCACACGGGGTCACTGAGTGTGTGGAGTGGGGGTGCTGGGATGTGATGGGCTAGGGAACTGGCGCTGGGAGGGGAGGGGAGCCTGGAGGTGGAGGGGCATTCTGGGGACCGACCACGTGTCGAGCACCGTGCTGGGGGCCGGGCGGGTGGAGACGCCCCGGGACGGCTGTCCTCAGGGCTGGCCTGGCTGTCGCGGTGTTGGGATTGGGCCTTCTACTCCCCCAGCCCCTGCGTCTAAGCAAGTGAGGAGATACAGCTGAGGCTTCACTCCTGTCCTTGGTGAAACCAGCAGGACCCCCGGGGGCCTGAGCCGCGCCCGTCTGCCCTCTGTGTTCTTCGCTGTGGTCTGAGCGGGAATACAGGCACCGCCTTGGGGCCCGGGGCCTTGCTGGCTGAAGCCCACGGCAGACTTTTCTGCCTAGGCAGGAGACAGCAGGGCCCTGGCGCGTAGCTGGACCGCAGAGGGCACGGGGGGACGGCCCTCCGTTTGCCTCCTCCAATCCTGTGCACACGGTCGTTTATTACTGGTCCTTAAATCACCATCTCCATAGCTGAGTTCACGTATTTGGAAAGGAGCTTTGTATCCCCACGGCACGTGAGAAGAGCCAGCCCATCCTCATCTTCAGGGCGCAGCTCGCGGTTCCTCTCCCCCCTGCCCAGTTCCCAGCCTCCGCGCTGGGCGCTCTCGGCCCGCCCCGCGCACTCGCCCACGCCGGCCCCGCGCGTCCCACCCGTACCGAGCAGGGGCGGCCCGGGCTCCCGCCGCGTGCATTTCCACACATGGTCTGCCCGTCGCCCTCCTCACGAGTGCGCCGCCACTCCGCACCACCCCCAAGCCGAGCAACGCGGCCCCACCCTGCGCCCCCGCCTGCCCGCGCATCCCTTCCCGCAGCAGCCACCAGCTGGGGAGCACCCCCACCGGGCGTCCCCACTCCTCCACAAGCGGGGCCTGGGCCCCGCCCCGCGGACGCGAGCACTCACCTGGGCGCCGCCCGCCGGGTCCTCGCGGCGCACGCGCTCGGGCAGAGGGGCGGGGGTGGGCTCGGCGCCGCCCGGCTGGCCGCCTGCGCGGTGAATGAAGCCGATGTACAGCCGCCGCTGTGCGCCCGCCGCGGCCCGGCCCCCTTGCAGGAGCGGAAGGCGACCCGCCTGTGCCTCCCACCCAGGACTGGCCCCTGCGGGGCAGCAGGGTGGACAGGAGCTGGGGCGACTGCGTCGGTGACCCCGGCCCCTGCAGGGGGTCGCTGGGCTGGGCCGCGCACTGCAGCGCTGGCTCAGCCCTCTCGCTGGCTTTGATCGCTCCTATTCCTTCCCTAGTGGGGGCTGAGACGGATGGAGACCTGGGCACCAACGGTGAGGCCCAAGGGCCGCCCCCCCGGGATTCTGGGCCCGGGATCCCCCCAGTGTTGGGTCTTCTGGTCCCCGAGGAGCAAGTGTCCCGACCCCCAGGGCACTTCAGGGGGCCGACGCCGGACGCGTCAGCGGACTCTCAGGTCCGCTCGGAGTGACGAGCTGGCATCGGCCCTGCGGCTGGGCCTCCCCTAGCGGCACCCTGCTGGCCCGGGACCAGAGCGCGGGAACAGCATTTACCCGAGGCCTTCCTCGCTCGCGGGATCCGCAGAGAGTCTGGCACCCGCTCCTCAGCGTCACCCACCCCCACCTGCGGGACTTTGGAACCTGCCCCCTGCCGCTCATTTAATTTTTACCCTATCGCTTAAGGTTCTTCCCGTTTGCTGCTGATTGTGACCTTTGGAGGGGGGGAAGGGCGGATCCCCGCTGCGCAGCACGTGCCGTGGGGCTGGCCCCGGGAGGCGGGAAGACCGGGCCGGACAGGAGCCGTGCCTGGTGGCTCGGCCTGGACTCTGTGTAGAGAAGAGTCGGGGGCCGGAGGCCGGAAGGAGGGTGCTGACTTGCTCAAGAGCTCGCTCTCCTTCCGGGGCTCAGCGCTGGTCAGCCCAGACTGACGTGAGACAGAACAGAGCAGGTCAGGGCCGGACTCCCCCGGACTTCACCCTCGGCCCTCCGCCGCTGCCGCCCTGGGCGCGCAGCTGCACCTCCCGCTCCGATCTGGACCCAGCGGGCTTCAGACCCTCTGCCCCGCACGCCTTGGCGTGACCACCAGGCACCGGCTCCCTTTGCCAGCCCCCAAGCCGGGTTCCCTTCGGATGCTCACCTCCACGCCACACCAGCACGCCAAGGCCCATCTTACTCCGCTTCCCCCTGCCTGCCCCTGCCCGCTGCAGCCGCCCCCCACCCAGGGCCTCAAGCGAAACAGCGGTGGCTGGACTCCCCTCCTAGCTCGCCCTCAGTCAGCGTGAGGGCGAGTGCTGCCCCTCCTCCAAACCCATCCGCTCGGCTCCCTCGTGTCACCTCCACACCACCACCCAGAACTGTGGTTTTGGGGTGATTATGTCAGTGTGGGTTCGAACATGGTAACAAATGTCCCACTCTGGGAGCTGACTGTGGGGCAGGGCTGTGCCTGTCGGCTGGCAGGGGTAGCTGGGAAAGCCTCTCCTTCCCGCTCATTTTGCTGTGAGTCCGAAGTGTGCTAAAAAATTAAGCCTCAAAAACATGAAGGAATAAAAGGGGCTCACATTGCTTCTCAGAGTGGGAAGAGGCAGGGGTGCAGTCCATGGTGCCTCTCAGAGCCGGGAGGGTGCAGGGGTACTGTCCATGGTGCCGAGAAGAGCGGGGAGGGGGCAGGTATACTGTCCATGGTGCCTGGCAGAGGGGGATGGGATTGGGGTGCTGTGGCCAGGTTGTCTCTCAGAATGGGGAAAGGGCAGGGGTGCTGTGTCCACAGTGCCTCTCCAAGTAGAAGCGGGCAGTGGTACTGTCCATGGTACCTCTCAGAGTGGGAGGGAACAGGAGTGCTGTGTCCAGGGTACCTGTCAGAGTGGGAGGGGATGGAGTACTGAGTCCACAGTACCTCCTCACAGTGGGAGAGGACAGGGATACTGTGTCCACAGTACCTCACAGTGGGAGGGGCAGGGGTATTGTGTCTACAGTACTTCTCAGTGGGAGGGGTGGAGATACTGTGTCCATAGTACCTCACAGTGGGAGGGTGTAGGGGTGCTGTGTCCACAGTACCTCTCACAGTGGGAGGGGTGGGGGAGAGTGGAGGGTGGAGTACTGTGTCCACACTACCTCTCAGTGGGAGGGGTGCGGTGCTGTGTCCACAGTACCTCTCAGAGAGGGAGGGCACAGGGGTCCTGTGGAGCCAGATCCAGGCCCCTGACCCCAGGAGATGCAGGTCCTGGCGGTGCAGCCTCCTGCCAGGCCCACCACACAGCCTCCCCTTCGCTGTGAGCCGTCTTGCTCTCCCTGCCTCCATCCTGTGGCACCTTTTCCAAAAGGCCTACCTGGCGCTCCAGCTCTGAGCCCCAGGATGTTCTGAGCCCCTGAAGGCTTGAAGGTGGGCTTCCAGTGCAGACACACTCGCGCATGCTAGGCTGTGAGTGACTGCTAGGCTCACAGTTATCTTCTCAGAGGAGGAAAGCCAGTTGCGTCTGGAGCCTAGTCCTGCAGGGCGCCCTGCTGGTTCCCGAGCTGCTTGAGCGTGGCTGTGGTCTCAGCCCCAGGCCCACCTCCCCACCCTGACACTGAGCGTCGTTCCACAGGGGCCTGGTCGGGCAGGGTCTGCGCTACAACTTCACCCACCTGGATCGGTACCTGGACCTTCTCAGGGAGAACCAGCTCGTCCCAGGTAAGCTGCCACGTCGCCCTCGTGCCGCTGGCCTCCCCATCTCTGAGACTTGTCCTGGTTCTTCTGGGTCCTCCTGGCTGCCCGCCTGAGGCTGCCTCTGTGCCCGCCTGCGCCAGGCAGGTGTGCTGTGGGATGCCACCCTCACTGCAGGCTTCGAGCTGATGGGCAGCCCTTCTGGACGCTTCACCGACTTTGAGGACAAGCAGCAGGTGTTTGAGTGGAGGAACCTGGTCGCTCTCCTCGCCAGGAGATACATCGGTGAGTGGGCGCATGCCCTGCAGGGGCGGGCACTCTTGGGCAGGCTGCCCTCCGTCCCACCCCCTGCCTGGTGTTCTCATGAAGTCACCAAGCCAGGGCCTCCTGATGGTCAAGGGGCTGGCCAGGGGGGGCCAGCTTCCGGGAACCCAGGCCCTCCCGTCACGTCCAAACCTCCCAGCCGAGGTTGCCCCTCCCTGGAGGACTCCGTGAGCTGGTGATACCACCCCAGAGGAGGGCCCTCTTGCCACAGTGAGGCCCCTCTGCAGGTAGGTATGGCCTCGAGCATGTTTCCAAGTGGAATTTTGAGACGTGGAACGAGCCGGACCACCACGACTTTGACAACGTGTCCATGACCTTGCAAGGTGGGTGGGCTGGGCTGGCCTCTTGGGGTCCTGTGGGTCTGGGAGGGGTTGGCAGCGGGCCCCTCTGGCCTCGTGGTGTGGACTCTGTGTCCTTCCCGCCCAGGCTTCTTGAACTACTATGATGCCTGCTCTGAGGGTCTGCGAGCAGCCAGCCTGGCGCTGCGCCTGGGCGGCCCTGGAGACGCCTTCCACCCGCCGCCCCACTCGCCACTCAGCTGGGGCCTCCTGGGGCACTGTAACAACGGCAGCAACTTCTTCACCGGGGAGGCAGGCGTGCGGCTGGACTACATCGCCCTGCACCAGAAGGTAGGCTGGGGACCCCGCCCTTCCACCCCCACCCCGCCCCCGCGGCCCCTTGGCGGCCCTCCCAGGCGCTCAGGTGGCCGCTCGCAGGGCGCGGGCAGCTCCATCTCCATCCTAGAGCAGGAGGCGGCGGCCGTGCAGCAGATACAGCGGCTCTTCCCCAAGTTCGCTGACACCCCCGTTTACAACGACGAGGCCGACCCGCTGGTGGGCTGGTCCCTCCCGCAGCCCTGGCGGGCCGACGTGACCTACGCGGCCATGGTCGTGAAGGTGGGCCCGCCCCCGGGAGCCCCAGGTGGGAGGGGCGGGCGCCCCGCCGGCGCGGTCCCAGCCACCCCGACGTCCGCAGGTCATCGCGCAGCACCAGAACCTGCTGCTGGCGAACGCCAGCTCGGCCGTCCGCTATGCGCTCCTGAGCAACGACAACGCCTTCCTGAGCTACCATCCGCACCAGTTCTCCCAGCGCACGCTCACCGCGCGCTTCCAGGTCAACGACACGTGCCCGCCGCACGTGCAGCTGCTGCGCAAGCCGGTGCTCACCGCCATGGCGCTGCTGGCCCTGCTGGGTGAGTGGCGGGCCGCCCTGCGCCGCCTGCTGCTGGAGCTGGGCCGGGACGCAGCCTCGGCAGGACCAGGACCGGGATGTCTTTCTAGGCCAGGAGTAGCTTGTGCAAAGGCCCGAGGGCTGGCGGACCCTGCCGCGGAGCGGGGAGCTTTTCTCTCGCCCTCCCCGCCCTGTTACTAGCTCACGGGGCCAAGGAGGTTGTGACTGGCCGGGGACCTCCCGCGGAGGGTGAATGGTGGGAAGCCCGGCCCGGGAGGGCAGAGCGGCTGCGATCCCCATGTTGACCGCCCGCGCGTGCCTGCAGACGGCGAGCAGCTCTGGGCCGAGGTGTCGCGGGGCGGCACGGTGCTGGACAGCAACCACACGGTGGGCGTCCTGGCCAGCGCCCACCGCCCCACTGGCCCAGCCGACGCCTGGCGCGCCACGGTGCTGGTCTACGGGAGCGATGACACCCGCGCCCATGCCAACCGCACAGTCCCCTTGATTCTCAGCCTGCACGGGGTGCCCCCGGGCCCCGGTGAGTAGGGGTCGCAGGGAGGGGACCCCGGCCCTGGGGCGGGCGGGGCCTGGAGGACGCGAGGCGCGGCCCCAGCATCTGGCTCCGCAGAGGTCGTCTTTGTCCAGTTCTACGTGGACAACTGGCTCTGCAACCCCTACGGCGAGTGGCGGCGCCTGGGCAGGCCGGTCTTCCCCTCCGCAGCGCAGTTCCGGCGCATGCGCGCAGCTGAGGTCCGCGGGGAGGGGCGGGGCGGGGCCGGGGCGCCTCCTGAGGTCCCAGGGTCCCGAACGCCCGATTCTGTCTCCAGGACCCTGCGGCCGTGAAACCGCGCTCCTTCCCCAGCAGCGGCCGCCTGACGCTGCGCCCTGTGCTCGCTCTGCCCTCGCTGCTGCTGGTGCACGTGTGCGCGCGCCCTGAGGAGCCGCCTGGCCAGGCAAGCCGCCACTCCCCGCTCCCTCTCCCCAACCCCGCCGCCCGCCCGAGGCGCCCCGCCCCGCCAACCCTGCGCTCCGCTCCCCCAGGTGACTTGGCTCCGTGCTCTGCCCCTGACCCGCGGGCAGCTGCTTTTGGTCTGGTCGGATGAGCGTGTGGGCTCCAAGTGCGTGAGTGCGGTCACCACCCCTACCCTGCCTCCTCTCTGCCTCAGCCCCCGAGTCCTCCCGGCTGCAGGGCCCCAGCGCCCCTCGGACCGCCCCCGGCAGGGTGTGTCCGCCTCCCCCACACTCCGCTGTTGGCACCAATGCCCCCCTGCACCTGTCAGATGGAGGGTGGGGGCGCCTTCAGGGGACCTCTGCCCGTGACACTTGTGGTCCAGCTCTCTCCTTCCAGCCAGGGTGACCCTCGTCACTGCAGGGAGAGTATTCGCGGCCTGGGAGGGGGAGGGAAGGGCTGTGGGCCTGCCCTTTCTGCAGTCCCCCTGGACCCCAGCCCTGGTCTGACTTCCCCAGGTGCCTGTGGACCTATGAGATCCAGTTCTGCCCAGAGGGTGGGGTGTTCGCTCCCATCAGCAGGAAGCCTTCGACTTTTAACCTGTTCGTGTTCAGCCCAGGTGTGCCTGCCGCCTTAGCACAGTCACTGGGGAGAGTAGGGTGGTCCAGGGCCTTTCAACACCTGGAGTTTGGGGGGATAAGGGGTTCAGGCTACAGACAAGCATGTACCTCTGTGTCCGCAGACACAGCTGTGATCTCCGGCTCCTATCGGGTTTGTGCCGTGGACTACTGGGCCCGGCCAGGCCCCTTCTCCAGCCCCGTGCGGTACCTGGAGGACCCTACTTCTTGAGGGCCTTTGCTGCCCAGTGACTGGGCCTGTGCTGACCGTGAGCCTGGGCAGCCAGGAGCCAGGCTGGGCCCAACTGCCAGCAGCCTGCCAGCCAGTCCTCCCCTCTCTTGGTCTCCTCCCGCCCCTCACTTACCCCCTTAAAGTGCCTTACAACTCACGGTCTCGGGGACAGTCTTCATGGTGGGTACTGGGGATGCGCGGCCTGGCTGGAGTGTGGCCATCCCCCCAGCCCACCTGAGGCCCCTGCCCGCCCGTGCTGGGGTTCTGCTCGGCTGGGATGCAGACAAGTATTGAGTTGGAGTACCCACACTGGAGTGCCCGCATTGGAGTGCCCACACTGGAGTGCCCGTGTTGGAGTGCCTGCCTTGGAGTGCCCGCATTGGAGTGCCTGCCCTGCCGGTCTGGGGTCTCCGGTGTCACCACTGGCTGCAGTGGGCCCACCGTGGCCCCTGGAGGGCAGGACCTGAGGCTCTGCCCGGAGGGGGTGGTCTGGGGCAGGACAGAGCCCAGAAGAGTCCCGCTTCCTGAGGCCCAGCTAGACTGCCCCCTGCACCCCCCAGGCGGGGGTTTCCAGGCTGCCTGGGCCAGACTGTCCGGTGGAGAGAGAGGCTGATAGCGTCCACTCTGCGGCTGTCTGGGCTGCTCCTCCAGCCCCAGGAGGAAACGGGTGGCACGACCAGACGAGGACACCCTAGGGGTGGTGGATGGACGTGTGGGCAGAGGGCAGGGGAGCCACAGGGGTAGTGCGGAACCCTGGGGCTCCTCCTCACCCCACCTGCGTCCCAGGACAGATGGAGCCCGCAGAGCAAGGTGTGGAGAGGCCCCCAGTGAGGAGAGGAACGCACCCAGCAGAAGTGGGCCTGACCTCCCCCACCGCCTGCTGCCCTCCCAGAGCCTCCTGGGCTGCCGGGGGGGAGGGGGGGTGCAGGCCTGGCTGAGCGGGTGGAAGGCAAGGCCTGGTCGACCCCGACCCGCCCTGAACCTGCTGCCCCGTCCACGTGGAGCACACGGGCATCCGGGCCCACCAGTGCCTTGTCCTGGGCAAGGGCGTTGGTTTGGCCATTCTCCGTGTGAACCCCAAGATCAGCACCCATCCCCCCGCCTCAGGGCTTGGTACCCAGGGCCCCATTGTTACCAGTCGCCTTTTTAAAGGCCCCTGCTCCAAACAGCACTCACATTCCGAGCTCTGGGGGTAAGGACATCAGTATTTGAACTGGGGGAGGCAGTTTGCCTGCACCAAGCCCAGACTCTTCTCTGTGGTGGGAGCACCTCACTCCAGCATTAAAGCAGCCTCCTCTCCACTTGCTGACTTGGTGGCCTGAGCACCCGGATGATCAGGGGCCATCTCAGCTCTCAGCATCCTGGGAGGGGTACCGGGCTCCCAGTTTCCTTCCTCAGACACCATGCACCCCACCTACCCTCCAGGGAGCAGAGATCACCCCCGCCCATCCTTCCAGGCCCAGAGCAATGGCCCAGGCTCCTCCTCAGCCTCCAGTTAGGAGCCCGCTGCCGCCTCGCTGCTGGGAAGAGGGCAACTCCTTCGGAGACAGTTGTGGCTTCAGAGCCATCGGCAGAAATTCGGCCCTGGCCCCTGGGTCTCATCGGGACGGTCAAGCCCAGGCTGTCTCCAAGGGCAAGTCATCTTCCCTCGGACCGTGGCTGGTGTGCCGTCAGGCGGCCCCTGCGCTGCGGGCACATCCTCACTCTCCGACTGTGTCTCAGTCCTTGCTGGCTTGGGGTTGGGCTGCTGGGCTGAGAGTTCTGGAAGGCCACGTCCTCGGCCCCTGCGCAGCCTCCATCATCCCTGTTGCCATGACCGCTGTGTGTGTGTGCCATGGAGCGGCCCCGACACGGCAAGAGGCTGCCCTGTCCGGGGGCAAGGGTCCCTCCCTGGACCCGCACGGCCTTCCTGCAGGACGCAGAGCCCTCTCTGCCCCCCTCCCCGGGCATTTGTCCCCAGGTGTCTTGTCTTTGTCATCCTGAGTCTGGCCCGCTGGCCACCCTGCTGGATGTGGCCTGCTGCAGCCAGACGTGCACCTCGGTCCTGTGCGTGCGGAGGTGCTGGTGGGTGTATGCCCTCGGACGATCCTCCAGGGCCACTGGAGGCTCCCAGAGCAGGCCCACGTGGCAGCGGATCCTCCAGGTCACACATTCTGCTTCCAGACGCACGGGGCCAGGCTCTGGACGCGTGCCGCGGGCACTGGCTTCTCACTGGCCTTGGGGTCGTGCTCCTCTGTAAATGTGGCTGGAGCCGCCCCAGAGCGGCTTCTCGAGAGCAGTCGGTCCTGACCGATGAGGAGGCGGCTGTGTTCCAGGATGCCGGGTCCTGGACCAGAGCACTTGCTGGGGGTTAGCCTCCGACACTCCAGCCGGCAGGGCGCTTGCGGGCCATCCACACACGGGCGGGCGCCTGCGTCGTC
The DNA here is from genome assembly GCA_006410615.1 of Neotragus moschatus. NCBI lineage: Eukaryota > Metazoa > Chordata > Mammalia > Artiodactyla > Bovidae > Neotragus > Neotragus moschatus. The sequence goes on from SJYA01006439.1 coordinate 15,857, forward strand.
CCTGGCTGGCACGCCTGTGGCCAGGGGACGGGTCAGAACAGCAGGTGTAGGTGGAGTGTCTCCTGCACCCCACCTGAGCCCCAGCAAGCACTGGGCTCCCAGAACTGGTCCTAAGGCAGGAGAGCACCCCCACTTACACAGGAGACCCCAGCCCGGCCAGGACCCACCTTCACGGACACCCCAGCACAGTGGGCACCCCCCCTTCAAGGACACCCCAGCACGGCCAGGACCCACCTTCACGGACGCCCCAGCACAGTGGGCACGCCCCCTTCACGGACACCCCGGCACGGCCAGCCCTCGGACTGCAAGCTCCCCGGGGCTGCCTCACAGGGACGCGCAGGGCTCGCCTCCGCCCTGTGCGGGAGCGCAGGCCTCACCCAGGCCTCCAGGGCGCCCGTCATGGCTCTGTCTCCTTGGTTGGCGCCATGTCACCGAGATCCCTGGGCTGAATGAACGGAGACATCGGGGGAGGTGGTGCCAGCAGGTAAGCGCTGATGGTGAGCTACCATGCTGGCCACCCAAGGGCTTTGCTGGCCTCATGCATGAGGATGGAGAAGCAAGCACTTGCCAGTCGGCTGCCTGTCGGTGCATGGGCTGTGATTCAGCCCAGGAAAGGCGCCACGTCCAGGTGCCAGCTGAGGGGTGTTGCCACGGTGACACTGTGTTCTTCAGTCGCCCACGCCAGTCTGGCGAGTGACCCCAGAGGAGGCCCTCAGTCACGTTTTCCCAGCTTCCAACATGGGACCTAACTGCTGTTCCCAACGTGGCGGGCAGGCCTGGGGGCTTCCACAGTGCGTCCCCTCCTCTAGCCAGGGGGCCGTGGGGGCACTGCCGCTGGCTGAGTGTGGACAGCCCAGCCTGTGTTCTAGGGAGATGGGGACGCCCACGGGAGGGGCTGCCCGTGGGCTCAGAGATCCAGGCCAGAGCCCCGTCTGACCAGCACTGGGGGTTTTCAGGACTGTGGCTTTGCCTCGGGTCAGAGCTGTCGTCCAGGAGCCCCCAGGATGTCCGAGGGTTCCCCTCCAATGGGCGGTCACTGGGTGCCTTGGGTGCCCTTCCCACAGCTGGGAGCACAGGCTCCTGACTGCACGGGCACCGAGCCTTCTCTCCATTGAGGCTCTGGGTCCCAGACGTGGGCCCAGCCTCGCGTGACAGGCGGTTTCCGAGCTCTGCCCCCAGGCCTGCAGCCTCCTCCTGCCTGTGGCTCAAGCAGCACGCCGGAAGGTGCCCGTGTGTCTCTTTGCTCAGGGCTCTGCATGTAATCTGCCTTCTCACCTTTGCCAAGGGCCCCAGGAGCCCACGGCCTCACACGCTCACATGTGCGAGTCACCTAGGGGCTTGGCAAACGTGGTCTGACTTTGGTCTGCCTGGGGTGAAGCCCCAGACTGCATTTCCAACCACCTTGGGTGCTGTTGGTCCTGGGGGGGCAGGAGTCCCCAGAGGGTCCCCTGCAGAGGTGGGCACTACCCACTCCCAGGCAGGAAAGAGGAAGAACGGGCTGCCCATGGACCTATGACCTCAGACCACAGCCTTAGGCGCCTTCCAGGTGTGCCACCAGACACCCAGGGGTGACCTGGGCCCAGCACAGGAAGGAGGCGGTGGGCCCCCTAGGAGAAGGGGTGGGGGCCCTTCTTGGGGCCTCTGGGAGATGAGGGGCTGCAGGGGAGGCAACCTGGTGCCCTCACCCATGACCCCGAGAGGGTCCTGGGCCGTGTGGGTGGTGGGGCGCCTGGATGGGGTCCAGCCCCTTGCTGTGATGGGACCTTCCCAGGATGAGAGTCCTGAGCGCAGCGGCTGGGGTTCACTTGCCTACCCCCGCCTACACATTACTGTGCAGGAGACTAGCTGTCTCCTGGGCACCAGGGCAGAATCCCCCTGCAGCCTCCTGGTCAAGGCCCCCCCCCCCCGGGGTCGGCACAGGATGCTGGGAGCAGCCCCACCCTGTCCAAGGCAAAGTGAGTGGCGGGCACCCCTGCTGCAAGACAAGGCTGTGGATGCCACCACTGACCCCACCCTCGCCCTCAGACCGCCACACGGCAGGCTAGTGACGGTGCCNCCCCCCCCCCCGGGGTCGGCACAGGATGCTGGGAGCAGCCCCACCCTGTCCAAGGCAAAGTGAGTGGCGGGCACCCCTGCTGCAAGACAAGGCTGTGGATGCCACCACTGACCCCACCCTCGCCCTCAGACCGCCACACGGCAGGCTAGTGACGGTGCCTGGCCAGGCTTCCCCACCAGGGAGGCTGCTCCACCGGACAGGCTGGCATGACCAGTGTCCTGCTCTGACTTTGGGGTTTCGGGGTGCTCATCTGCAGGAGTGGGGCCCAGTCTTGGCAGGGGCGCTGGTCAGCCTGGCTGGCAGGGCTCGCTTCACCTACAGTCCTGCCCAGCGGCCAGATCCAGCAATTCTAGTCCCGTCCTATAACTGCCCACGGTGAAGCAGGCCCAGGTAATGTCCACACCCTGTGAGCTCCTGTGGGGCAGCTGACCCTCTGGGGGGACTTTAGGTCAAAGCTTCAACCAGGAGCACCCTTCCAAGCTTGCCCACCCCTACGGTGTCCATCTGAGTCACCAACGACTCACCGGTGTCCCCCAGGACAGAGGGTCCCTCCCACGAGGGTCCCAGTGCAGGGGCAGGAGCGGCCAGCCTTGTGCACGGGGGCTCCAGTGAGGGTCTCGGGAGAGAAGGTGAAGCTGAAAAGAGGTCTTGGGAGCCTTATGGAGGCTAGCTGACGCCGCCCGTTCGGGTGTGGTGCTCACCCCGCAGCTGCAGCCAGAGGGGACACCCATGCTGACTCCTGTGGCTTTGGCCGCCCCCAGGGCCCTCCACGGAGGCTCTAGTCTGTCTAGCAGGTCAATTTGTTTTTTTTTTTTCCTGAAAAAAAAAAAAAAAAACCTTTCGTATGGTAAAGTGGACACTATTTAAGGCATATGACTGGATGACTTTTGACCTATGTCCTTGACACCATGACCACAATCTGGACACTGGATGTCTCCCTCACCCCAGGGGTTGTCTCAGGCCCCCTCCCAGCACCACATGGGCAGCCCCAACATCTGCCTCGATCACTGTGGACCCGCCTCTTTCTAGAAGGTGGCACAGACACCACTGCATGGCACCCACACCTTTTCCACCAGCACGACTGCCTCGAGACTCACTGTGTTGTGTCGACAGATGGTTCATGTTTTTATTGCTGACTGCGTCTCTCCTCATATGGATGGAGAATGGTTGGCCCTGTGGCCTGCTGATGGACATTTGAGTGGTTCCCAGTTTGGGGGTATTACCAATAAAGCTGCTGTGAACATTTGCACGCAAATCTTTGTGTGGACACATATTAATACGTCCTTTCCTGTTGGATAAATACCTGTGAGTGGGAAGCAAGTCTGTCCATAGTTCATCAGACACTCTGTCTAGCAGATCTAGGCCCTTAAATCTACTTCTCACTTCCACTGTATAATCATAAGGGATTTGATTTAGGTCATACCTGAATGGTCTAGCGGTTTTCCCTACTTTCTTCAATTTGAGTCTGAATTTGGTAATAAGGAGTTCATGATCTGAGCCACAGTCAGCTCCTGGTCTTGTTTTTGTTGACTGTATAGAGCTTCTCCATCTTTGGCTGCAAAGAATATAATCAATCTGATTTCAGTGTTGACCATCTGGTGATGTCCATGTGTAGAGTCTTCTCTTGTGTTGTTGGGAGAGGGTATTTGATATGACCAGTGCATTCTCTTTGCAAAACTCTATTAGTCTTTGCCCTGCTTCGTTCCGTATTCCAAGGCCAAATTTGCCTGTTACCCCAGGTGTTTCTTGCCTTCCTACGTTTGCATTCCAGTCCCTATAGTGAAAAGGACATCTTTTTTGGGTGTTAGTTCTCAGAGGTCTGGTAGGGCTTCATAGAACCGCTCAACTTCAGCTTCTTCAGGGTTACTGGTCAGGGCATAGACTTGGATTACTGTGATATTGAATGGTTTGCCTTGGAAACGAACAGAGATCTTCTGTCGTTTTTGAGATTGTATCCGAGTACTGTATTTCAGACTCTTTTATTGACCATGATGGCTACTCCATTTCCTCTAAGGGATTCTTGCCCACGGTAGTAGATATAATGGTTATCTGAGTTAGTTCCAAATTGGGAAAGTGAAACGTGAAAGTGAAGTTGCTCAGTCGTGTCTGACTCTTTGCGACCCCATGGATTCCTCCGCCCATGGGATTTTCCAGGCAAGAGTGCTGGAGTGGATTGCCATTTCCTTCTCCAGGGGATCTTCCCAACCCAGGAACCGAACCCGGGTCTCCCACATTGCAGGCAGACACTTTACCGTCTGAGCCACCAGGGGAAATTGGGAAAGGAGTACGTCAAGGCTGTATATTGTCACCCTGCTTATTTAACTTCTATGCAGAGTACATCATGAGTAATACTGGGCTGGAAAAAGCACAAGCTGGAATCAAGATTGCCGGGAGAAATATCAATAACCTCAGATATGCAGATGACACCACCCTTATGGCAGAAAGTGAAGAACTAAAGAGCATCTGGATGAAAGTGAAAGAGGAGAGTGAAAATGTTGGCTTAAAGCTCAACATTCAGAAAACTATGATCATGGCATCTGGTCCCATCACTTCATGGCTAATAGATGGGGAAACAGTGGAAACAGTGGCTGACTTTATTTTGGGGGGCTCCAAAATCAGTCCAGATGGTGACTGCAGCCATGAAATTAAAAGACACATTCTTTGGAAGGAAAGTTATGACCAACCTAGATAGCATATTCAAAAGCAGAGACATTACTTTGCCAACAAAGGTCTGTCTAGTCAAGGCTATGGTTTTTCCAATAGTCATGTATGGATGTGAGAGTTGGACTGTGAAGAAAGCCCAGTCCTGAAGAACTGATGCTTTTGAACTGTGGTGTTGGAGAAGACTCTTGAGAGTCCCTTGGACTGCAAGGAGATCCAACCAGTCCATTCTAAAGGAGATCGGCCCTGGGATTTCTTTGGAAGGACTGATGCTAAAGCTGAAGCTCCAGTACTTTGGCCACCTCATGCGAAGAGTTGACTCACTGGAAAAGACTCTTATGCTGGGAGGGATTGGGGGCAGGAGGAAAAGGGGACGACCGAGGATGAGATGGCTGGATGGCATCACCGACTCGATGAACGTGAGTCTGAATGAACTCCGGGAAATGGTGATGGACAGGGAGGCCTGGCGTGCTGTGATTCATGGGGTCGCAGAGAGTCAGACACAACTGAGCGACTGAACTGCACTGGGGAGCGGGCCATATGACTGGTCAGATGTGTGCTCAGCTCTTTAAAACCTTTCCAATCCAGCTGTGTGTGTGCGGCTCAGTGCTCCAAGGGCAG
>SJYA01006440.1:0-21310 GCA_006410615.1 Neotragus moschatus
CCCTCCACGGTCAGTGGGGCACAGGGGAACCGCTGTGCACCAGGGAAGCCCCAGGACTTCACTCCTTTTCGTGGGCAGATAGTATCTCATGGTGGAGCAGACCTCGTTCTGTTACCTGTCCGTTCGTTGCTGGACATCCAGGGTACAGCCACCTTTTGGTTACTGCGAGCAGTGCTGCTGTGAACTCGGGTGCAAGGGTTGGTTTTGTTACCCAAAGAGAGGTCTGGTTGCTTGTCGCTCAGAATCCGGTAAAAAGGCAGGGTTGCTGGAAAGTTGGCTTTATTTCAGAGGCCGGCCATCCGGGAAGAGGGCAGACAATTGCCCAAAGGCTGACTCTCCATCCCCCTAAACTCCCCACACTGACGGTCAGGGAGCAGGAGGTTTCATAGAGGGAAGGAAGGGGCTCCACGCAGAAACAGCACCGTCAGCTCTGAGAGTCATCTTGAAACCGGTCATCAGTGGTCTGGTCAGTGTCATTTCCCTTGTTTTAAGTACAGCTAATCCTCAGTCCCAGGCTGTTTGTTTCCGTCTCTCTGAGGCCAGTTCTCAGAACTGTGACACCTCGTGTCACAGCTACTGCGGCCTGGTCACCACGCGGTCCTCTCCTCAACCTGGTGGGGGCTTCCGTATCTGTAAGACAGCTCACAGGATATGGCTCAGAGTATTATCCAAGGCCTTGAAGAAGAACTGAAGGTCTTGGGCTTTGCTTGGCCACTGCGCTGTTATCACTTGGTCCTGTTGGACTATTTTCCTTTGTCCCTTCACTTTCTCACTTTTCTGATTAAATGGAATGTTTAGCTAAAGTTTTTCCACGGACAAAGGGCAGAGCGAGACGTGGGGACAGGGGGACCGTAGGGTCCAGCTCCATTTCAGTTTGAGCACCTGTTTTCAGTGGTTTTGGATCACAGATAGGACTTCCCAGGTGGTGCTAGTGGTAAAGAACTCTCCTGCCATTGCAGGAGATGTGAGTTCAATCCCTGGGTCAGGAAGACACCCAGGAGAAGAGAATGGCAACCCACTCCCGTCTTCTTGCCTGGAGAATTCCATGGACAGGGGAGCCTGGCGGGCTACGGTCCATAGGATTGCAAAGAATTGGACACGACTGAAGTGACTTAGCACTCAGGCGCAGATTACAGGTGTTTGTTGCTTGAAGGTTACTCAGAGTCCATCCATTTACAAGAAGCAGAGCAGGGACCCGACTTTCCCGGCAAGCTGGTGGGAAATGCAGCCTGTGGATTGGGCCAGGGCTCCCAGGCGCTGCGGCGTCTGTCCTGGCCCTTCCCTCCTGGCTGGGCCTGAGCACTCTCTCTCCCCTTCCAAATCTTGCAAAGCCCTTGCCCTCCTCATACAGTCTCCAACGCCCATGTGCATGTGTGTGTGTGTGTGTGTGTGTGTGCGTGTGTGTTAGTTGCTCAGTCATGTCCGACTCTTTGCCATCCCATGGACTATAGCCCACCAGGCTCCTCAGTCCATGGGATTCTCTAGGCAAGAAGACTGGAGCAGGTAGCCATTGCCTTCTCCAGGGGATCTTCCCAACCCAGGGATCAAACCCAGGCCTTCTGCGTTGCAGGTGGATTCTTCACCACTGAGCCACCAGGGAAGCCCCCACGACCCCCAGGCATCACCTTGAATCAAAGAATTGACACAGTCCTCCTGCAGTCCCAGAGCCCCGCCCACTCCGGGCTGCCTGTGACCCCTGCAGGGTCCTCTGGCGGACGTGTCCTGAGCCTGTGACCTTCCTCTTCCTTCCTTAAGGTGGACGAGGGACCCTGCTGTCCTCGGGGTGGGGGTGGGGGTAGGATCTGACTTCAGATCTGCCCTGTGGAGGCCCTTTAGGGAGGCAGGCTTTGCTTGGGGATGCTGACAGTTGTTGTGAGCCAGGAGAGGTGTCCAGGGGAGAGGGACCCACCCTCTCCCTCGGCGGGTCCTCCCCAAGGGGTCTCCCTGGTGAATGCCCCAGAGCAGGGAAGGGGTGTTTGTCCTGGGACTGAGGTTCAGAAGATTTCTAGGATTTTCTCTCTCTCTCTCAAAAAAAAATTATGTGTTTATTTGGCTCCACCGGATCTTTCAGTCTTCACTGTGGCATGTGGGACCTTTAGTTGTGGCTAAGGACCTCCCTCAGTCCTTCTTAAAAGAGGAGGTGTGACTCGGCTGTCCTCAGAGTGGGGGTAGGGGTGAGATATGAAATACCAACTCTTAGTTGGGGCATATGGGATCTAGCTCCCTGACCAAGATTGAACCTGGGACCCCTGCGTTGGGAGCGTGGAGTCTTAGCCCCTGGATCACTAGGGAAGTCCCTCGGATTCTCTCATCAGATGCAGAGGAGGCCAGAGCCCTTGGTTCTGAGCTTCTCTTTTCAGACGCTTCTATTATTTCAGAGTGAGTGATTCATTAAACTCCATGGGTCACTGTTCGATGATTCCTAGAACGTCGTCGGGATAAGCAAGAAAGAGCAGAACAGGGAGGTGGGAGAGAAAGAGCGGCGCAGGTGCAGTAGAGAGGAGAACCGTGGCCTGGTGGAGGGGTCCTGCCTCCCTGAGCCCAGAGCCCAGGCGCCTCCCATGGCCTGGACCGCGAGGGGCTGCGTTCTCTCTAGCCTTTAAGCCTCTCCAGCACTTCCTGAAGAGCCCGCTGTTCGTTAGATGCCCAGTAATGAGTCCATTAATGTAAGTGAATGACGTCTTCCACTGAAATGAGACTCGGATGGGGCCTGGCAGCTCGTCAAGATGCCACCTGGCCCAGACCTTTGGGATGTTTTTCCCCCGGAAGATGGCACGTCACTTACCGGGCATCCAAGTAACAGAGGTCCCTCTGCTCCAGATAGAATGAAACTGAAATGTCAGCTGGTCGTTTGGGTTCCAGTCTGGAAATAATCATGTTTCCTGCCCAGGTCAGCCTGGCTTCAAGTCCTCAGTGGTCTGATTGACAAGGGTTTCGAGAACTCTGTACTCACTTATTAGACTGATGAGCAGACTGGATGGTGGCTTCCCAGGGCAGAGCTGCTTTTACGCTCCCTCATATTCCTTGGGCGTAACTGACCACTGGGGAACATCTGCATTATCTAATTTATTCCTTTGAAGCATTTCATTTTTGTTGATTGCTGCTTAAAGGTCATTTCCAGATAAACATAGAACGAAAGGTCACTGCACCCAGCAGAAAAGTCATCATGAAGCAGCTTCGGACCTGTTCAATTCCAGTGCCAGCCTCCTTGCTGGCAGAGCCTGTTCTTTCGGTTGTTTGTGGCTAATTGTGTTGCTGTCAGGGTGTCCCTGGTGGCTCAGTGGGTGAAGAAGCTATCTGCAGTGCGGGAGATGCTGGAGACATGGGTTCAGTTCCTAGGCTGAGAAAGTTCCAACCAGGAGGGCATGGCAGTCCACTCTGTTATTCTTGCCTGGAGAATCCTATGGACAGAGGAGCCTGGAAGGCTACAGTCCATGGGGTCACAAAGAGATGGACACAACTGAAGTGACTGAACACGCACTCATGCATGCGGGTATTGCCCTTTGCCTCTGGATTTGGGGTTGGGGGTTAGCAGTTTGGTGGCAGTACGTTCAGATCTTTGCTTATGGAAGTGCAGGCCCAGGTGTGGGTTTTGGAGACAGGGATTAAGTCATTTCCGGAAATTGCCAAGGAATAAAACAGATTCTGGCTGGCATGACTGAGCAGCTGTGCTCCTGGCCCAGAGAACTGTGGATGCAATTTGAAGGGATTTGCTGGGTAGGGTTTTGGAAGAATGGCATTTCCCAGGAGACTCAGTGGTAAAGGGGCTTCCGCTGGGGCTCAGCTGGTGAAGAAGCCGCCTGCAACGCGGGAGACCTGAGTTCAGTCCCTGGGTTGGGAAGACCCCCTGGAGAAGAGAAAGGCTACCCACTCCAGTGCTCTGGCCTGGAAAATTCCGTGGACTGTATAGTCCATGGGGTCACAGAGTCGGACACGACTGAGCGACTTTCAGTTCAGTGGTAAAGAATCTGCCTACCAACACAGGAGACTCAGGAGACTCGGGTTTGATCCCTGGGTCCGGATGATCCCCTGGAGAAGGAAATGGCAACCCACTCCAGTATTCTTGCCTGGATAATCCCATGGGCAGGAGAGCCTCGTGGGCTGTAGTCCATGGGATCACAAAGAGCTGGACACAACTGAGCGACTGAACTGAACTGAACTGAGCACACACATGGAGATTTTGGAAGAACACAAGGAAGGGAGGTTGTGGCAGAAGACCAGGGGCGCTCACTTTCATCTGTGTTTTCCAAATAGTAAAGAAAGAAAAGCCTTTAAACCAGGGCTTGTTAGCTCACTGCCGGTCCCAGGGTGTGTTACTGGAGTAGATTATACTGCAGATGGTCTGCGTGCCTCCGAGAAGCTGCGCTGGGTTATACATCAGTCTTCTCCATTGGCTTCCTTGGCTGGTAGATGTTCTGGGATTTTAACAAGACATTCACCAAGTGGGCCTGACGCTTGGGCAAGCTGGGCTTGAGAGCTGCCCACTGGGACAAGATCCCAGGCAGGTGTGGATCAAAACAGAGGGAAGGGGGACCGGCACATAAAGATGGGCTGCCAGGATCCACATGGGCAGACCTAGAGATGACCGTGCTAAGCCAAGGAAATCAGAAAGAGAAGACAGTTATCACAGGACACGACTTACGTGGAATCTAAAACATGACACGAGCGACCTTATCTGTGCAACAGAAACAGATTCACAGACGTAGAACAGCCTTGGGGTTGCCAAGAGGTAGGCACTGGGGGCTGTGAATTGGGCGTGGGGTTAGTGGACACAAGCTGTTATATATAAATGAATGAACAGCGAGGTTCTCCTGTGTCGCACAGGGAACTAAATTCCATATCCTGCCCATACTGGAAAAGAATATGAAAGGAATATGTGTGTGTGTAAGTGAACCATGTTGCTGTACAGCAGAAGCTCACACGACACTGTCATCACCTGTACTTCAATTAAAACAATAAAAGGATGAGCTGTCAGGTTCAGAAAGAAGAGCGTGGTCAGGAGACCGAGGGGATTTGGGAGGAAGACAGTAGGGCCCCGAAGAGCAGTGAATCTGAGGGGGAACTGCTGGTTAGACGCGCCAGGGAGGGAAGTGGCTTACACAGAACCTGTGGAATTCCACTGACCAGCTTCCATTTAAAGAGTGGGGGCAGGGACTTCCCTGGTGGTCCAGTGCTTAAGACTCCAAGCTTCCACCCCAGGGGTCGTGGGTTCCATCCCTGGCTGGGGAACTAGGATCCCACATGCTGTGTGGCGTGGCCAAAAAGTAAATAAATAAAAATAAATTTTAAGTAAGCGTCCTTTAAAAAAAACTTGAAGAAAATAAAGAGGGGGCTCGGGTCTGTGTTCAGCTTCTGGCTCCCAGGAGCTCTGAGTCTCCTGTTTTCCAGGTGGGGAAATAGAGGCGCCGTCCGTAAAAGGGCTCAGGCCCTCGGCCACCGAACCCCGCACTTCAGGGGCACACTGGCACGTTAGCACACGCTGCTGTTGTTTGGCTGCTTAGTCGTGTCCAGGTCTTTTGTGACCCCTTTTGTGACCCCTTGGACTGTAGCCCGCCAGGCTCCTCTGTCCGTGGGATTTCCCAGGCAAGAAAACTGGAGTGGGTTGCCATTTCCTTCTCCAGGGTATCTTCCTGACCCAGGGATTGAACCCAAATCTTCTACATATATATACACCTCTATATATACACACATACATATGTATGTATGTGTATGTGGGTGTTTGTATACATACATGTGCTGCGTTGTGCTTAGTTGCCAAGTCATGTCTGACTCTGCAGCCCCAAGAACTGTAGCCCGCCAGGCTCCTCTGTCCATGGAATTCTCCAGGCCAGGACACTGGAGTGAGTAGCCTTTCCCTTCTCCAGGGGATCTTCCAGACCCAAGGATTGAACCCGGGTCTCCTGCATTACAGATGGATTCTTTACTGTCTGAGCCACCAGGGAAGCCCAAGAATACTGGAGTGGGGTACACACATATATACACACACATGTACACAGGTACGCATATAAACATATTTGCATAAACATAATGTGGTGATTTTTTTCTTTTTTATTGTTTTTGGTATTTTCCAAATTGGGAAAGAACGAGGTAGAAGCTAAGAAAACGCAGAGGGTGCACACAGGGAGCTTTGTGGCCCAAGCAGGGCGGGCATGGGGCTCCCGGAAAGTGTGCGTGCGCTTAGCCCAGCCACACCCGAGGGGACCGCATGGGTGGGGAGGGACCTGGGCCAGGTCGTCAGGAGGACAGTGGGAAACTCCCGTAGTTAAGCTGGAGGAGGGAAGAGTTGGGATGACCTGAATGCTGCCTTTAGGTCCCAGGAAGGAGACGTAGGAGGTGCCAGAGACCAGGCTGGACTTGCTGGGAGGAAACACTATTGGGGGAGGTGTACCCCGTTCCCTAGGCTGGTCCCTGTCACAAGTGGGGTTCAAGAAGAGGCCACACGTCCACCTCGGGGAAGGCTATAGGGGATGCTTCTGTTATATCTGGTGTGCCACACCCCCAGCTCAGCAGAGGAGCACTGACTGGGTTCAGCCACTGACTTAGATAAGCCAACGAGGTGATTTTCCGCTGTGACTCTGCCCTGACCAGGGAAGGACTGCTTCGCCCAGGCGTCTCCCCAGGCAGCTGTCCTCAATCAGAAGATACTGCCAGGCCAGACGCTGCGGTCCTCAGTGTGGGGGCGTGGGCGCGGTGTCGGCCACCAGTGTCATCGGTTGTTGAGACGACCACACGAGGGTTCAGTGTGTAAAGCGTGACCTCGTGCAAGGTGGCATGTTAGCTGTTGTATGTAACTTAGACACATTCCCCGGAGTGGTCTAAGCTAGAAGGAGGGCTCTGAGCCGACGGAGTCACTGGTAAATTCAGCAGATTTACTTTTGAGCCACCTCCAGGGCAGGTTCATTTCTTCGGGGGCGATGATTCGAGGCTGAACACTCTGCTTTGGGGCTTTTGTTCCTATAGGAAGGGCACAGCCCACCAAACGCAGCGCTATGACCCCCCTCCCCTCCACCCCCTCCACAAGTAAAGACGAGGAAATTGCTGCAAGTTATTTACGTTTTCTTATGCCGATCCCTTGCTTGTTTCACAAGATCATTATTTCTTGTGTTACCAAGTATATGACTGAGCCTTCAACGGAAATGATGACTAGACTTGAGGCAGTTGATCAAATATATAGCTCGATATGGAAATGGCAGCCCACTCCAGTGTTCTTGCCTGGAGAATCCCAGGGACGGGGGAGCCTCATGGACTTCCGTCTATGGGGTCGCACAGAGTCGGACACGACTCAAGCGACTTAGCAGCATGCCGATCCCAAGATCCACGGCCTTATCCACCTCTCTTTCCATCAGTGAGTGTTCCCACCGTACTGGACTGCGCTCAACGCCAAACCCCTGTTCCTCTTCGATGCCTCCTTCAGGCCGTCTTTGCGGCTGAACTTTCTAACTCTTCGATGCCCGAAGCAAAACGAGGGCCCGTCTCTTTCCAGGCCGGGCTTGCTTCCAGAGGGCTTGCTCAGCCCACTGCCGCTGTCTGTGACAAGTCAGCCACCAGGCTCCTGTCCCGTTTCCCTCTGGTTTGCTTTGATCTGACTGTGAAGCAATTATTTTAGCCTCTAGTCAATTCCTGTAGGATTACCAAAGGACCTCAGAGCTTACACGGGCTCTGACTGAGAACTCGGGGCAAAATGTCCAGAGGCTGTGGGCTGGCAGCCTGCGTGACCCCGAGGGCCGCTTCCCGTGCCGATGTGCCCGCTGACTTCCTTGAGAATTCTGGGGTGCCAGGGCCTAGAGGATGCTTTGTCTCTGAGTTCACAGGCCCTCCAAGATAACCTCGCTCACCCGCTTGCTCGGTTGCTTCGGTTGTGTCCGACTCTTTGCGGCCCCCTGGACTGTAAGGGCTCCTCTGTCCACGAGATGCTCCAGGCAGGAATACTGGAGTGGGGTTGCCATGTCCTCCTCCACGGGATCTTCCTGACCCAGAAACTGAACACATGGCTCCTGCTTTGCAAGCGGATTCTTTACCTCTGAGCCACCAGGGAAGCCCTCGCAGATACCCTGAGCTCGCTCTCAAGGGTTGGAGCCGGCCTCTGCAAGCAGTGCGCAGCTGTTGTCCGGATGTCCACCCAGCCTGGCAGTGTACCCTGCACTTCCATGCGGGTGCTCTGTAACTGACGAGGAGCATCTGAGGAAGGTCACGGTGATGCCAGGAGGCTTGCGACTGACGCGGGGTCCAGAGGAAGAGCCTCTTGAAGGAAAATAAAGAGGAGAAAATGCTCGTTCATCATCACGAAGTGCAGGACACATCCCTGTCTTGGAGATGGTGACTAACTACAGTCTATCTTGCTGAAGAAAAGGGTTCAACTGGGTCACAAGAGATTTCAGTTAGCCCAAGCAACATCAGCTAAGAGAATATACATTTTATTAAATCAAAGACTCCATCAACCCGAGGCGGCACCACTTTGTGAACCACTGAGAAAGAAAAAGATACTGCCCCAAACTATGTGACTTGCTTAATTGGACTTGCTGCTGCTGCTGCTGCTAAGTCGCTTCAGCCGTGTCCGACTCTGTGCAACCTCATAGACGGAAGCCCTCCAGGCTCCTCTGTCCCTGGGATTCTCCAGGCAAGAACACTGGAGTGGGCTGCCATTTCCTTCTCCAATGCATGAAAGTGATAAGTTAAAGTGACGTCGCTCGGTCGTGTCCGACTCGTAGCGACCCCATAGACTGCAGCCCACCAGGCTCCTCCGCACATGGGATTTTCCAGACAAGAGTGCTGGAGTGGGGTGCCGTTGCCTTCTCCCAGTTAGAGATTTTTTAAGTTTTACTTGTTAAAAGAGCTCATCTGTGCTCTGTTCTTGGTTGTTACATGACACGCAAAGGAAAATGTTGTTGCTGTTTATTCCCCACTCGTGTCCAGCTCTTTTGCGACGACCCCATGGACTGCAGCCCGCCGGGTGTCTTTGTCCATTGGATTCTCCAGGAAGAACACTGGAGTGGGTTGCCATTTCCTTCTCCAGGGGATCTTCCCATCCCAGGGATCAAACCCATGGTTCCTGCTTGACAGATGGATGCTTTACTGCTGAGCCACCAGGGGAGCCCTGAAGGAAGATATACCATATGCAGAAACAGATATGTTATAAAGAGATATAAGGGGATGTAATTAAAGATAATCAGAAGAAGCAACCATTTCATGAAACTTGTTCACATCTGGCTTTTCAGGTCAGTGTATTTCGGCAGCATCTTCTTTTCTTGTACAGTTTAGTCCTCATCTAGCGTGCTGCTAATGTAGCATTCCTTACAAGAACCCGTAAAAGAAAGAACAACTATTGGTGCTAATCTCTTGATTTAAACCGGAGAGGCAGAGGAGTGCTTCACCTGCATTGTCAGGTGCCCTGGAGGGCTGGCGGGACCCCCGGCTGCCGGACACCCATCCCCAGGGCGCTGGCTCCGTAGGGCTGGGGTGGGGCCTGAGCATCTGCATTCTTGCAGATGCTGTTGCTGGTCCAGGGACCACACTTTCAGTGTAGACGTAGGATGGGCCCCCGCTGCCTCCTTCAGGAACGTTACTCCCCACCTCCTCACCCGTGCCCCGTGATCATCTATCTCCCAGAGGCCAAAAGAGCCCCCTCTGCTTCTTCCCAACATCCACGACCCTATGGAGAACGTTGTGCCTGAGCCTGATCCGGCTGCCACGGCTGCTTCCCGCCTGCCACGTGACCGTCGGCAGCTGTGCCCTTGTGAGGTGAAGCGGATTTCCCAGAGGCCGTGCCGCAGGTCGGGTGCTGGTTCCTGCATCTTCCCCTTTAAAACATTTTTATTGGACTGTCGTTGCTGTGCGGCGCCGTGTTAGCTTTCGGTGCTTAGAAGAGCGACTCCACTGTGCGTGTGCATGTGTCCTGTCTGGGTCTCCTTCCCGTTTGCGTCACCACGAGCACTGAGCAGAGTCCCCTGTGCTGTGCTGCGCACGAGCTGTCTGTTTTCTCTTGTTGTTGTTCAGTTAAGTCGTGTCCCGACTCTTTGTGACCCCGTGGACGGTAGCCTGTCAGGCTCCTCTGTCCATGGGGATTCTCCAGGCAAGAGGGCTGGAGTGGGTTGCCAGGGGATCTTCCTGACCCAGGGATCGAACCCCAGTCTCCTGCGTTGGCAGGCAGGTTCTTTACCATCTGAGCCACCGGGGAAGCCCCGTCTATTTTATGCACGGTATCAATCGTGTGTATATGTCAAGCTCAACCTCAAAATTCATCCCCGCTGCCCTCACGCATCTTCACTTCAAGACAGAGTCACGGACCTTCTCTGCGTTTTTTGAGGGAGCGTGTGGCTCAGGTGGGCCTGGAGGTAGAGGTGGGAGCTTCTCCCGTCCCCACGTTTCCTGGGGTCACTCAGAGAGGGGGCAGCACAGCCCAGGGTAGGGGACGGAGCTGCCAGGGCCAGGGTCAGGGTCCCAGGCCCTGTTACTGGGGCTGAAGTTTCAGCTGGTGGTTTACTCTGGTGATTCACATGTACACTGCCCAGTCTTTTTTTTTTTTTTTTTCCTTTTCTTTTCTTAAGCGGTGCTGTTACCAAGCCTCTGATGTCATTCAGCATGACACTCTAATAAAAAAGCAGAAAGGCCTTCCTCGTCTCTGCGGTTAAATGGTAATAAAGAGCAGCTCTGAGTGGAGGGCCAGGCGGCGGAGCCGGGGGCAGCGGGGCTGCTGTCTTCATTAGCGTCGCTGCAGCCAGCCGTCGCCCTGGACGTGGGGTGGGCCTTGGGGCACCCAGCTGGTTCTCTCCAGGAGCCTGCAGGGATCAGCCTGGCCTAGTTTCCGAGACTTGAGTGCCTTCTCTGGCGGGCGGAAGCGCCCTAATCTGTCCCTTCAGTTCTCGCTGCCCTAGGAATGTCTCCTCTTTGTCTGAGATGATTTTCAGCTGGGGACTGTTGTTGCCCCTTAGGAGACATTACTTGTCATGACAGCTGGGAGGGGACTGCTCCTGGCATCCAGTGCCCCGAGGCCAGGGATGCTGCTGGACCTCCTCCCAGGGACACACCCCAACAGGGAAGGCTCTGACACATCGCGCTTCCCTAGCGGTCTAGTGGTTAAGACCCTGCACTTCCAATGCAGGGAACTCTGATTCGAAGGCTGGTCGGGGAACTAAGATCCCACGTGCTGGTGGCATGGCCGAAGGAGAAACAATTAAAAGAAAAAGGGATCATCTGGCAGAAAACATGAGCCGTGACACGGTGGAGGAAGCGCTGCCTAGTGAACCAGCAGCCGCTGGATCGAAGACGCTGTTCCGGCCTGTTGTGGGCTCTCCCTTTTTAAACTTTTAAAATTTATCTTTTAATTGGAGGATAATTGCTTTATATGTAGGCTCTTCCTTGAAATCTGGAGGAGAGACTGAAGGGAGGAAGTAAAATGAGCCCGAAGCAGGCTCCTCTGAGGGCTTCCCGCCGTGGAATGCTATTGCCGCTAATAAAAAGCTGTGATTTGCTCGACACCACCTTGGTATGGTTTCTCCTGATACTGGGGCTTCCCTGGTGACTTGGCAGTAAAGATTCCGCCTGCAGTGCAGGAGACCCGGGTTCAGTGCCTGGGTCGGAAGGGTCCCCTGGAGGAGAGCATGGCAACCCACCCCAGTATTCTTGCCTGGAGGATCCCCCGGACAGAGGAGCCTGGAGGGCTACGGTCCACAGGGCCGCAAAGCGTCAGACATGCTGGAAGTGACTGAGTGCACACACCGCCCCCCGCCCCCCGCCCCCCGCCAAGATACTGAAAAGATGAAAGACTCGGCATGTGCACAGACCCACGGACTGCGTAAGCAAGGAGCTTCATCCCCAGACCGCCTGCCCTGGGGTGAGAGTGTCTGGAGATGTCCTGTTAACTGCAGGCTTTGATTTTGTAGGTCTGGGCAGGGCCTGAGATGCCGCGTCTCCCTCAGGCTCATCACCCCCGGCACTGCAAGGTGGAGCCCTGGCTGCAAAGTCGTAGGTCACTGACGGGATAGCAAGGCATGACCTTGACCTTCGAGGTCCCTAAAGCTGCTGAGGGATAGGGATTATGGCACCCACCATTCAGTCTGGGTGATGGGAAGTTTCCAGCAGAACTCTGCGCAGGAAGAGTCAGCTTTCCTTCACGTGAGTCGTGTGTGTGCAGAGACCCACTCACGCTGGTTTGTCCAGAACTGTTCCAGTTAAAGCTCAAAGTCTGCTACTGAGTAGACTTTGAAACTCGACCTTGAGTTGAGTTCCCTGTGCTGAGCAGTAGCTCCTTGTTGGTTGTGTATCTTATATATGGTGATGTGTATGTGTCAATCCCTGTTATATTTTAAAATAATTTCCTGTTAGTAGAGGAGGCCGCGGAGCCCTCCCTGGACCCTGCTTGGTTCTCGCTCGGACTGTAAGTTCTGACAGTGCAAGCAGTATGTGTGTGTAAATGTGTCTTGATACAAGACCGCATAGAAACCGTTTCTTAAATGTCGAAAAGCCTTATTAAGTGGGCTGATAAATATATTTCACTTGCAAAAAAAAAAAAAAGGAAAAGAAACCAAAGTCTTGCATCCAAGGAATCCATCAGTCCTTTGAGACCTGGATGGTTGGTCACCCTGTGAGCCCCACTGTAGCCCCAGGAGGGGTGAGGTTGGATTTGCAAATTTTCTTTAGTGAGAAAGGCTCTGATTCCTGAGCTGTGGGGACTCCAGGAAACCCTTTTTACTTATTTATTTGGCTGTGTGGAGTCTCAGTTGCAGCACAAGGGCTCTTTAGCACTCGGGCTTAGTTGCCCCAAGGCATGCGGGATCTTGGTTCTGGACCAGGGATGGAACCTGCGTCCTCTGCATTGGAAGGCAGATTCTCAACCACTGGACCACCTGGCAGTTCCCAAGGGCAGCCTTTTATTTAGTTATGTTAGTTCCTCCTCTGTTCCAGGAATGGAAGCAAGTGTGATGTCAGGAAATGCAACCTCCTAACATGGGGCAAGTTTTGTGTTACCAGGAGGATTGTACTTCGCTCCCTGTGAATTCTACGGTTCCTCGAACGTCCTATTTTTCCCTTCCTCCCATCCTTGTTACCCGCTGCTTCAGGATTCTTCCCCACCTTTTCCCAGGCCATTCCACGACTCTAAAACTTCCAGCATTTCCTGACTGAATGCTCAATAGGTGAAGAATCCCCCTGCAAATGCAGGAGACACAGGAGATACCAGTTTGATCCCTGGGTCAGGACGATCCCCTGGAGGAGGAAATGGTAACCCACTCCCATGTTCTTGCCTGAAAAATCCTGTGGACAGAGGAACCTGAGGGGCTAAAGTCCAAAGGGTCACAAAGAGTCAGACAAGTCCCTGAGGGACTAAAAACGCACACACACGCAGTTCTCAAGGGTTTTGCCCCCAAGGAAAGAAGTTTTGTGGTGGGTAGGAAAAAAAATGAGATGTTTCCAGACTCTTGAGTAGTTTATATTCCTAATGAGTGGCAAATATATGACTCATTTTTTTTTTTTTCCTTCTTTTTTGGGCTGTACCAAGTGGCTTGTGGAATTTTATTTCCCCAACCAGGGATTGAACCCAGGCCACGCAGTGAAAGTGCTGAGTCCTAACCACTGAACCGCCAGGAACTTTCTGTATGACTCTTTTTTTTTTAAGGTCCAAGGTTTTATATAATTAAAGTCTACCATGGGATGTAGGGGTGTAGGGTCCATGTTGATGAGACTTTGCAGATGATCTCGAGTGGAATCCTTAAGCTGGGTCTAAACTCTCCCTGCTGTGACTCAGCCCATTTCCATTCGGTTGGCTGAACATAGGCCTTCCCTGATAGCTCAGTTGATAAGGATTCTGCCTGCGTTGCAGGCGACCCCGGTTTGATTCCTGGGTTGGAAGATCCCCTGGAGCAGGGATAGGCTACCCACTCCAGTACTTGGGCTTCCCTTATGGAGGGAAGAATCCGCCTGCGATGCGGGAGACCTGGGTTCGATCCCTGGGTTGGGAAGATCCCCTGGAGAAGGGAACACCTACCCACTCCAGTATTCTGGCCTGGAGAATTCCATGGACTGTATCGTCCATGGGGTCGCAAAGAGTGGGACATGACGGAGTGACTTTCAATGGCCGAACATCCCCCCAGTTTCTTTCTCTGGGTCTTTGTTTAAACTGGTTATCATGTCAAGAATGCCTTCTCCGGGACTTCCCTGACAGTCCGGTGGTTAAGAGTCTCTTCTCCCAATCCAGGATGCGCAGGTTCGATCCCTGGTAGGGGAACTAAGATCCTGCAAGCAGCATGAGTCAGCCAGAAGAAAGTAAAAGCCTTCTTCTTTCCTCTCTGTCTATCCCATAACATCTTTCACTGCTCTGTGGGATCCCGCCCTCAGTCTTCCAGCCCCTAACGATCTCCCTTGTAAAACTCTCAACATGTAATGGGTGTGGCACTGGTTTCCAGCTGAGTAGTAACCAGCGAGTGTGCTAGTTGTTCAGTTGCGTCTGACTCTTTGTGATCCTGTGGACTGTAGCCCACCAGGCTCCTCTGTCTATGGGATTTCCCAGGTAAGAGTACTGGAAGGGGTTGCCAATGCCTTCTCTGGGGGGTCTTCCCAACCCAGGGATCAAACCCAGGTCTCCTGCACTGTGGGTCGATCCTTACTGTGTGAGCCACCAGAGAAGTGCCACAGTCTGGTCCCAGAAGGGTTCGAAGGTGGGGAAGCATCCTCAAGAGAAGAGAATGCACCAGCGTTCTGGGGGAAGAGACCCCCTCGGGGCGGGCCCTTCTGCAAGTCCCGGGCCAGCCCTGCCACCTCCAGTCTCGCCGGCCTCCTGGAGCAGCAGCTGCGCTCAGCTTCTCTGATTAATTTCGTGCTTAGAGATGTTGTGAGACGGCATTCTAGAAGTCTTGCCTGGGAGCGTGCACTATAGAAATTAAGTCTTTAAAAGATGCAGGTCACGCCTCGTTTACTCAACAGCTGTGTATTGTGTCTTCTCTGTTCACCAGCGGGAGGGTACACAGTCACTGTCATCTCCATTAGGGCTGAAAACCGGAGTGGTACCCACGGTAACCAGCGATGGACAAGGGTTGGGAGCTACTCACACGGTTAACTGTTTTGTGTGGATGTATTTGTTGTTTTCCTGGCTTCTTAGAGTCAAGGACTATGCGTTTCACTTATTCCCCACTCCTGCAGCTGCAGTTCCCAGCTTGAGCTTCCTGAGCCTGAAGGGACTGTTGAGTCGTGTGTTTATCCACTGTTGAAGTGGACTTCCCAGGTAGTGCAGTGGTAAAGAATCTGCCCACCCATGTAGGAGATGGAAGAGACTCAGGTTCAATCCCTGGGTCAGGAAGATCCCCTGGAGGAGGAAATGGCAATACACTCCGGTGTTCTTGCTTGGAAAATTCCATGGAGAGAGGCGCTTGGTGGGCCACTAAGAGTCAGATATGGCTGAGCACCACCACTCACTGTTAATGTATCCCAAAGTTGAACAAAGCAAAGTGAAAAAGTGCCAGTCGCTCAGTTGTGACCCCGTGGACTGACTGTAGCCGGCCGGGCTCCTCTGTCCATGGAATTGTCCAGAGGAGAGTACTGGAGGGGGTTGGCATTTCCTTCTCTGGGGATCTTTCAGACTCAGGGATCAAACCTCGGTCTCCGGCTTTGCAGGCGGTGTCTTTACCATGTGAACTACCAGGAAAGCACAAAGGCAAGCTCACATCCAATCTCTTTGCTTTTGGTTGGAGTGAAGGCCTCTCAGGTCTGTAGCCTGGTATCTCATATTGATCTGAAGCTCTGTTGGACTCAATGCTTTCAAATTCCTTTCTGGAGGGGAGTGTGGTTGGAGACCACCAGGGGCTGAGAGAGAGCTCAGGGATGGTTACAGACTAGGTCAGCCATGCTTGTTGTAATGATCTCAGGGTAGATGTTGGTATTCAGACCAACTACAGTGCTTCCCTGCTGTGGCCATGGAAGGTTCTGGAAGAACTCACTGTAGCTCTCTCCACCCCAGATGCAGGCATCTCCGGAGACAACATTCTAATGTCCAACTGTGATGTGACAGCTTGATGGGAACTGGGTACATGTCAGGGCCCGAACTGTGTGCCCTTCTGGGTCGAGATGGAGGAGGAAAGGAGCTTTAGACATGGATGCTCTGGCCCTAGCATGTGGTCTCCCGGGAGGAGCCAGGGAGCGTCCGGCACTGTCCGAGGCAGGGCCTCTGGTAGGGGGTGGATGCCCCTGCGTCTGCGGGCACCTCGGGGCTCACATGTTGTGTCCGAGCCAAGGCCCCTGCCAGCCATCTGTCTGTGAGCTGCAAGGCAGGAGACGCTACCTGCAGGGTGACAGCCCTGCCTGGTGGAGACAGACAGTCCCCAGGCTCTGGGAGGGGGTGGGGGCGCTTCCTGGGGCCTCTGGTTCTCGTCACGTTTGGACAGTCTCACCCTGCAGCTGGCCTGCGGGAGAACTAATGAGGTGGAGAAAATCCATGGGAAATGATTGATGAAGACAAATCGTGGAACTTTTCAGGGGAACCTGGCTGTCCAAAGCCTCCAGGGGGTTTTGGATATAAGCGCCACGTCCGCCTGATCGACCGGGAGGCTTGTGCAGGGAGTTAGGAGAACCTAAACTGGGTCTCACTACTGACCTCAAGTCTTACTATTTGAGCTCCGTGAGCCTTTCTTCTGTATTCCCCTTCTTGTACATCTTCTTGAAATGTGTTTAAATGATAAAAGGAACATAAGGTTACAGAAAGAGGGGGACACTCTACAGTCTCATCGCCCGGCTGCTTTAATCTGTATGAATTCTAGTTTTTGTTACTTGCACGTTTTTTGCCACCGTATATTTTTCCTTGTTAAATTTTGTTTATTTACTTGGCGGCACCAGATGTTCGTTGCAACATGTGAACGCTTAGAGGCAGCAGACAGGATCCAGCTCCTTGACTAAGGATCAAAACCAGGTCCCCCCTGCACTGGGAACCTGGAGTCTTAGCTACTGGACCTCCAGGGACGTCCCACAGATGGCATATATTTTCCTATACTGCTTCTTTCACAAAGCGCCATATCATTTCCTAAGCACCGTATTATTTCCTATGCTGTTACAGTGTTTATCAGACTGAGCGACTTCACTTTCACTTTTCACTTTCACGCACTGGAAAAGGAAATGGCAACCCACTCCAGTGTTCTTGCCTGGAGAATCCGAGAGACGGGAGAGCCTGGTGGGCTGCCGTCTAAGGGGTCACACAGGGTCGGACACGACTGAAGCAACTTAGCAGCAGCAGCATCTGTTAAGGAAAATTTCTTGGCCTTGCTACCAGGCACTGTAAGATTTTAGTTTGCCAACCAGGGATTGAACCCACACCCCCTGCATTGGAAGTGGGGAGCGTTAACCACTGGACCGCCAGGGAAGTCTGGATTTATCTTTTTTGCTAACTGCCTAGAAGTCTGCTGCATTTATGTTCTTTAATTTATTGACCTGTCCTTTTTTTTTTTTTTGAGCATTAGAATGATCAATATCTTTTCTCCCTTATATTTTAAATCATGTTATTAAAAGAGTTCCTGAGAAGTCACTGATGGATCCACCCCATTATTGGGAGCAGAGGGTCCAGGGCAATTTGCATGGCTTCATCACTCCATTTAATTAGGTGATTTTTTTTTTTTTTTTTTTTAGCGCCTTTTCTGTGTAAGGCTTTCTATCTGTATTATCTGTTGCAGGTCCCGGCTGACGTTTCCAGAATATGTGGCAAGACTGTAAACCTCACCAATGACAACAACTTCGGGTAAAAGGCCAGGGTCAATCTGTGAATTCTCAGTGACATAGTGTTTTTAAATATTCGTAGTAGTAGAAGTCTGTCTGACCATGAAAGTGACTGTAACGTCCATCCCTCTTGCTGCAGGATTTATTAGACACAGATTGGGAGTGTGGGTTGGTTGTTATTGGTTCCGCCTGGAAAGTGCTCAAAACATTTTTGTTCGCTCCGGTATTCTGACCTGTCTCCCTATAGTCTCGCTGACAATAATCATTCTCATGGTTGAGCCAGAAAGCTGTGACTCTAACCCAACAGCCCAGGAGGATTAGGGGCTCACAACGGTGTGGAACGCGGCGGAAAGGGGGCCGATGGGAGCGCCTTGTCTCGGTCTCTGTGGCCATCTGCGAAGTGAGAGGCGGGGGCCAGAGACCCTCAGAGGTCCTCCCTGGCACTGCTTGTTGTGATGTGGCCTCACGTGCAACCTGACGGCTTCCCTGGTGGCTCAGCAGTAAAGAATCCGCCTGCAATGCAGGAGACCTGGGTTTGATCCCTTGGTCAGGAAGATCCCCTGGAGAAGGAAATGGCAACCCACTCCAGTATTCTTGTCTGGGAAATCCCATGCACAGAGGAGCCTGGTGGGCTACAGTTGCAAAAGTCAGACACGACTTAGGGACTAAACAACAACAAAACAAAAAAAGTTCACCCAGTACAAGTCCAAGAATGGAAACTGAATTGGGAAGCCTCCGTTAGGTTGAGGTGGTAGCCATCGGCAGAGGCGATTTTGGCCTCCCCCAACTTCCCCCTCTCTTCTTTCCTTCTTTCCTGCTTGTCTCATTCCCTGGGGTTATGGTCACAGTAGGGAAACACCATCCTCTCTGTATAGGTTCACCCGGCCCTACTCTTGTCCCTATCACCAGCCCTCCGCAATCTACAGCAAATCCACATGAAATGAGTTTTGTTTCTGTTCCCACTGGAGAGAGGAATAAAGCTTCTTGGAATCCTGGCTCCCTTCCCAGCCCCTGGGGCCTCTTAGGATCCTGAATGATTGTACCGGGCATATTAAAATGCTCCCTCATTCCATATTAAGTACCCTCACCTCACACCTACCATAAAATAATCAAAAAGTTTGTACAAATAATTTTGCTTTTGAAGTGATTTGGCTAGAAGCTTATTTAATTTCTGACTGACTGTGATTTCTAGGCCATTGTTGTGCCTACTTAAGGATTCTCTTGAAGGGAGTAAAGCTAAGCCTCAGATTGTTGTTCGAATGTAATTAAATTTTTATGAATACCAAAGTCAATAATTAATAAGGTTTTATAGACATTTCGTTAAGCACTTATTAATTGAAATTTCTGCAGGTTTTTTCTTTTTTGGGTGGGGGGAGCCAAAACCCAGTATGTTTTTTTCAATTTGTAACCATTGCATAGACCCCTGGAAAAAGAGGAAATCCCAGATGCTGGTACACTGGTTTCTTTGTTTCTTTGTTTTAATTAAAGGAAGCAGCATTCTTTTTATTAGATTATGTTTATTTGGCTGTACCCGGCCTTAGTTTTGGCACACAGGATCTCTAGTTGGGGCGTGCAGACTCTTCGTTGTGGCAAGTGGGATCTGATCTGGAAAGTTCACTTTCCAGGGATCGAACCCTGAGTCCTCTGCACTGGGAGCACTGAGTCATTCATAGCCACTGGGCCACCGGGGAAGTCCCATAAGCCTTCACTTACAATGCACCTTCAAGGCAGCGCCTACACCTTCAAGGCAGTGCCTGCGACGCTGGGCCTGGCAGCATAGCGAGGGCACAGCTATTCCCCGTCTCCTTCGCTGGTGTGTACCCAGTCCTCAGAAGCGCCTGTCATGGAGCAGGTGTGCAGCAGACGTTTGCTGAGTGACCGAATGAACCAGCAGGCTGCTCTGTGATCCATACAGCTCTCAAAGAGCAGGCTCAACGCAGAATTTACTTGTTCAGTGATTCACCCTTAAGAAACCAAAATTCAGTTCCACAGAATTACTTGTGAGATGCCGGGAGAGCTGTTTAAAGCCAATGTGGAAAAGATGGGAACAGATTTATGCGAGTTATCATCTCAGAGACAGGGTTGATTTCATATTTAATCAGTGGGGCTTTTTATGTAGTAATTCCTTATCTTATTAAAGCTGGCAATTGAGCAGACTCGGGTTTGCATTTTAAATATCTCTCCCGATACCAGAAACTTCTCTCCCAATAACAGGTTTGTATAAAATCCGTAGAACCTACACTTCTCTTTTTCTTCTTCTTTTGAAATGTCATTGTCTTTTTAAAAATTTACTTATTTTTAAATAGAAGTGTGGGTGACTTCCAGTGTTGTTAGTTTTAGATGTTTAGCAAAGTGGCTGTTACACACGTAGATAAATCTATTTTTTTCATATTCTCTTCCATTGTAGATTATTACCAGATATTGAGTACAGTCCCCTATGCGATACGGTAGGCCCTGGTTGGTTGTACATTTTATATACGGTAGTGTGTATGTGTTAAACCCAGACTCTTGACTTGTTCCCCCCCTCCCCTCTCCCCTTTGGTAGCCGTGAGTTTGTCCCCTGTGTCTGTGAGTCTCCTTCTGTTTTGTAAGTGGGTTCACCTGGGCCATTTTTGAAGATTCCACATACTTGTATAATTGCTCAGCCTTTTGCGACCCCATGGACTGTAGCCCGCCAGGCTCCTCTGTCCACGGGATTCTCCAGGCAAGGGTACTGGAGTGAGTTGCCATTTCCTTCTCCCTGGAGATCTTCCTGACCCAGGGATCAAACCCCCATCTCCTGCATTGGCACGTTTACCACTGAGCCACCCGGGAAGCCCTTCCACATATAGGCAAATCGGATATTTGCCTTTCTCTGTCTGACTTAGTTCACCTAGTAGGATAATCTTTAAGCCCATTCATGTTCCTGCAAATGGCACTGTTTCACTTTTTTATAGCTAAGCAGTAGTCCATTGGTGTTTATATACCACATCATCTGATGATGGACATTTAGAGAACTTGTGTCTTTATACCCTCCCTCCAGCCTAGCTGGTGCAGGTTCAGAATCGATCATCTGAACAAAGGTGTCATGCTTGCTTACTCAGTTCCCCGCCCCCCCGCACCCCCCAGCCGCCCGAGCCCACAAGGGCAGCTCGTCCCTGTACCAGGTTCAGAAAAGTGGCATCAGGTCACTGTTGGCTGCTTTGGATGGTTTTTAGATAAAAGGCGGGTCGGAATCTCCTCTTTGTCAGCTGATCAGTCATACAAGAGAGCAGGTATCAGGAACAACCAGGCCTAATCCACCTGCCAGGGACTCGTTGTCAAAGCCGTCCCAGGCATTTCTATTTAGGAAGCCCTGTGATGTCACAGTGTCCTGACATCAGAACCTTAATCAGAACCCCGAAGAGTTGAGGGAGTTGAGCACTGAGGAGCTTTGATGGTAGGTATAATTTTATAATTCTTTTTTTTTTCAATTAAATTAAAAAAAATTTTTTTTTTGCCATGCCATGGAACATGTGGGATCTTAATTCCCTGACCAGGGATCGAATCTGCCCACCTAACGTGCGTTGGAAGTGCAGTCTTGACCAGTGGACCACCAGGGAAGACCCTGTAGGTGTGTCTTTGCAGTGATTGGAATGTAAAGATT
>SJYA01006441.1:0-20935 GCA_006410615.1 Neotragus moschatus
AGGAAATGGCAACCCACTCCAGTGTTCTTGCCTGGAGAATCCCAGAGACAGAGGAGCCTGGTAGGAGGCTATCTATGGGGTTGCACAGAGTCAGAAACGACTGAAGCGATTTAGCAGCAACAGCAGCACACGCTAGTAAAGTAATGGTTAAAATTCTCCAAGCCAGGCTTCAGCAATACATGAACTGTGAAATTCCAGATTTTTAAGTTGGTTTTAGAAAAGGCAGAGCAACCAGAGATCAAATTGCCAACACCCACTGGATCACGGAAAAAGCAAGAGAGTTCCAGAAAAACATCTATTTCTGCTTTCTTGACTATGCCAAAGCCTTTGACTGTGTGGATCACAATAAACTGTAGAAAACTGTGAAAGGGATGGGAATACAGACAACCTGACCTGCTTCTTGAGAAATCCGTATGAAGGTCAGGAAGCAACAGTTAGAACTGGATACGGAACAACAGACTGGTTCCAAATAGGAAAAGGAGGACGTCAAGGCTGTATATTGTCACCCTGCTTATTTAACTTCTATGCAGAGTACATCATGAGAAACGCTGGACTGGATGAAGCACAGGCTGGAACTAAGGTTGCCGGGAGAAATATCAATAACCTCAGATGTGCAGATGACACCACCCTTATGGCAGAAAATGAAGAGGAACTAAAGAGCCTCTTGATGAAAGTGGAGAGTGAAAAAGTTGGCTTCAAGCTCAACGTTCAGAAAACGAAGATCATGGCATCTGGTCCCCTCACTTCAGAGGAAATAGATGGGGAAACAGTGGAAACAGTGTCAGACTTTATTTTTTCTGGGCTCCAGAATCACTGCAGATGGTGATTGCAGCCATGAAATGAAAAGACACATACTCTTTGGAAGGAAAGTTATGACCAACCTAGACAGAATATTAAAAATCAGAGACATTACTTTGCCAACTAAGGTCCATCTAGTCAAGGCTATGGTTTTTCCAGTGTTCATGTATGGACATGAGAGTTGGACTGTGAAGAAAGCTGAGTGCCGAAGAATTGATGCTTTTGAACTGCGGTGTTGGAGAAGACTCTTGAGAGTCTCTTGGACTGCAGGGAGATCCAACCAGTCCATCCTAAAGATCAGTCCTGAGTGTTCATTGGAAGGACTGATGTTGAAGCTGAAACTCCAGTCCTTTGGCCACCTGATGTGAAGAGCTGACTAAAGCATTTGAAAAGACCCTAATGCTGGGAAGGATTGAGGGCAGGAGGAGAAGGGGACAACAGAGGATGAGATGGTTGGATGGCATCACCGACTCGATGGACCTGGGTTTGGGCGGACTCCGGGAGTTGGTGATAGACAAGGAGGCCTGACGTGCTGCGGTTCATGGGGTCGCAAAGAGTCGGACACGACTGAGTGACTGAACTGAACTAATGCTGTTGTAAATGGAAGTGTTTAGTTTCTTTGTCAGATGGTTCATTGTCGGCGTTAGAAACAGCTTTTGGAGGTCCGGGCTGTGCCGGTCTGCATTGCTGTGTGGGGCTTCCTCTTGTGGTGGGCAGGGGCTCCCCTTGGTTGCTGCGTGGGCTTCTCATGGTAGCGTCTTGTCTCAGAGCCTGGGCTCTAGGGCATGAGACCTTCAGTGGTTGTGGCCGCACCAGCTTAGCTGCCCCAAGGCACATGGAATCTTTCCAGAACAGGCATCAAACCCATGTCCCCTGCGTTGGCAGGCAGATTCTTTACCGCTTGACACCCAGGTAAGCCTGCAACTTGCTTTTGTGTATTGATTTCTGCCGGGGTCCAGCTCCGGTGGGTCCAGGGTAATTTGAAGTGGGGACGGCATAGGCAAGGAAAAATTTATTTAGAAATATAAGATTAGGAAAAAATAGTATAGTAGGAAAATTAGTGAAGAAAAGAGGCTGAATAACTTGGTTTACGTGGAGAACCAATAAAACCTCAGGACAGGAGATTTGCACCATCTAGGTTAGGACACCGGCGCCTGTTTGAGTAGTGGAAGGTGCCCCGCCTTGGGGTCCCTCTCCGTGGGTCTCAGAAGCCAGGGCAAGTAAGTAGACATGGCGAGCCTCCACGCCCCAGATGGGAATTCAGCCTGAAAAGGAGAGAAGGAGAAAAGACCACACGGGGGAACCAGTCTTTCCAGTGACTGGGCCATCCTCTATCATCCGGAAAGGCCTTTTATACTTTTTTTTTTTTAATATAGAGACCAATGGATAATACAGAATTATGCAGCATCAGCAGCCCTGACTCTTACCAAAACCAGGCTTTCTCTCTGCACACCTAGTTGTATACACAAGTCTTAGGTGATTTACATCATCTTCTGGCCAGAAGGCCAATCAACATTTTACGGCCCTTTTCTGATAAGGGTTTGTCAACCAGAAGACTTATTTGCCTTAATAGTGTTGTTCTTCCCAAAGTCTGGTGCCGCTCTGGGAAAGCACTAAAGTTACATTCTTACACAGCAAGAACACGACAGTTTGTAACAATGAAAGAGGTACAGTGATGTGTAACAGAGAAAAGTGATTAACTCAAAAGTGTGGGGTTGCTAACATCAAAAGTACTATATTCCCTTTTCTGCATCCCAATTACATTGATTAATATCCTCCAGGTGCCTAAAAGATAAGGAATATGGATGCCTGGCAGCAGTCATTGACTCAGCAGTGAAACCTGTCACCAGGATAACTTTTAGCTCTTTGAAAAAGGCTCTGTATCTTTAAGGTGCTTTAAGCTTCGTGGCCTCTCTCGGTTGGGGGGCTGTAAACAATTTCACAAGTTGTAGAAGTCCAGGCAGACGGGTCAGGTAAGTTAGAAAGCTATCAGGGGGGTTTAAGCCGAGACATTCTCTTTATATGCGGGAAACTGTTAACTGGAGCTCTGAGTTAACTCTTTCCAGAGAAAAGTGGGCAGGGATGGCCCCCTGTTACGTCAGGAGCGTGGAAAGCACAGCACAATAAGGCAGGCAGACTCTGGTTTTGGGGGTAAGATGTTCAGGAAAACCCAGGGGGAACCCCTGAAGCCAGATCACGCCATTGCGTATGTCTGGCTTCCTTCCTCTTGACCTTTGCCTCTGGTGGGATTCCTCACGCTGGCTCCCGGCAGGTTTCTTTGTATTTACTGAATTTGTTCGTTAGTTCTAAAGGTTTTCTAGTGAAGTTTTTAGGGTTTTCTATATGCAAGACCGCATCATCTGCAAGGAGACAGTGTTACTGCCTCCTCTCCTGTNCTCTTGACCTTTGCCTCTGGTGGGATTCCTCACGCTGGCTCCCGGCAGGTTTCTTTGTATTTACTGAATTTGTTCGTTAGTTCTAAAGGTTTTCTAGTGAAGTTTTTAGGGTTTTCTATATGCAAGACCGCATCATCTGCAAGGAGACAGTGTTACTGCCTCCTCTCCTGTTAGGTGCCTTTTATTTCCTGTTCTTGTCTGATTGCTCGGGCTCGGGCTTCCGGTGAGAATGGGTGTCCTTGCCTTGCTCCTCATAGAGGAAAATCTTTCGGCTTTTCACTTTTGAATAGATTAGCTGTGGGCTTTACTATGCTGAGAAGCGCTCATTTGGTGCCTGATTAACTTTGTTGCGGAAAGATGTTAGATTTCGTCAGCCGTCTTCCCTGCCTCTGCCGAGATGCTCATGTCATTTTTCTCCTTCATTCTGTTGGCGTGTTGTTTGGCCTCGACTGGTCTGTGGATGTTGAGCCTCCCTCGCAGGCCGTGGGTAGAGCCCACTTGATCGTGGTGTGCCATCTCTGGGACGGCCTGTTGAGTTCAGTTTGCTAGTATTTTGCTGAGGATTTTTGCATCTGTGTTCATCAGGGCTGTTGGCAGTTATTTCATTTTGTTTTTGTTCTTCCGGCACCCTTGTCTGGCTTTCTTATCGGTAACGCTGGCCTTGTGAAATGAATTTGAATGTGTTCCCTGCTCTTTGATTTTTTGGAAGAGTTCAAGGAGGGCTGGTATTAATACTTGTTTAAATGGTAAAATTCGCCAGTGAAGCCCTGTAATCCTGGGCCTTTCTTTGTAGGGAGGTTTTTTTTTTTTTTTCCTTCATTAATTCTTGTTACTCGTTACTGGTTTGCTCAGACATTTTTTTCTTTTTTTAAGGTTTTCCTGATTGTGTGTTTCCAGGAGTTTGCCTCTCACGGTGTCCCGTTTCCTGGTGTGTTTCCAGGGCTTTGCCTCTCACGGTGTCCCGTTTCCTGATTGTGTGTTTCTAGGAGTTTGCCTCTCACGTTGTCCCATTTCCTGGTGTGTTTCTAGGAGTCTGCCTCTCACGGTGTCCTGTTTCCTGGTGTGTCTCTAGGAGTCTGCCTCTCACGGTGTCCTGTTTCCTGGTGTGTCTCTAGGAGTCTGCCTCTCACGGTGTCCTGTTTCCTGGTGTGTTCCTAGGAGTCTGCCTCTCACGGTGTCCCACTTTCTGGTGTGGGATGTTGATCACAACAGTTCTTCAGTCTTTCTGTTTCTGTGGCTTCCTTTGTGATGTCTTTGTTTTCATCTCTGATTTTATTTACTTGAGCTTTATCTTTTTCCTTAGTTCAGCTAGAAGTGTGTCAGTTTGTTTATCTATTAAAAAGACAGCTCCTGGTTTTGTTGACCTTTTCTATCTGGCCCCTGGGTGGTTGCCTGAACCCGCGTTCTCTGAGGGGATACGGCTGAGCTGCTCCTTCCCCTCACGACACCCTCCGCCGGGACGCTCTTCCAGGTCAAGAGGCCTGGGGTTGGTCTCTGGTCTGGCCTCCTGCCCTCGATAATGTCTCAGAGGCGGAGGGCTGGTGAGGAGAGAGCTCTGGAGGACGGGGGCTGAAGCCTGGCACTTGCCCAAGTTCCAGGCCTCTGGAGCTGTGGTCCCAGGCCCACTGCCCACAGGGTAAGCACCCCAGCTGTCAGCGGGAGTGGACTGAGCCGGGACAGGCCAGGTCCACCATGGACGTACCCTTGGTGGTCCTGAGTGCATGGCGGGGCCTGGCCCACTCCAAGCCTGGGAGACGTTTGGTTCATCCGGGGCTCCTGAGGGGTGAAGGGCTCCATCCTGCGGCCGCCCCGCAGCCACGACTGCCCGAAGAGCCTGGCGGCAGGCAGAGCCCCGCACGCTGCTGCTAACCCACTTACAGGCCAACGTGTCTGCGGCCTCAGGAAGCCTGCAGCCTGGCGTCCACGAGGGCGGGGCCCCGTTTGCCCTGCATTCGCTTCCTGGTGAAGGTGCATCTGGGG
This sequence comes from Neotragus moschatus, assembly GCA_006410615.1. NCBI lineage: Eukaryota > Metazoa > Chordata > Mammalia > Artiodactyla > Bovidae > Neotragus > Neotragus moschatus. The sequence continues at coordinate 5,175 of SJYA01006441.1, forward strand.
TTCTGCCTGGACGTGCCCTTCAACTAGCATCTGTTTTCGCGTTTCGTCACCCTCCTCTGTGTGCAGGGAGCCGGAAGGCAGGGCCTGAAGCGCCAGTCTCCTCCTGTCCCTGTGACCTTGGGTGCAGCCCTCCCCCGCAGCAGGTGGAGTACAGGCCTGACGGCCCTGCGACCACCAGGCGCCTCCCAGTGACGGCCCCTGAGCTGGCTGGCTCCTCTGTCCACACGCCTGCCCCACCAGCTCCGCTCCACACAGCACAGCTAGAGGGAGCGTGTCCCTTGAGGACTCAGGGTGGCTGTGCCTTTCAGGAAGCGCCCTGGTCTGGACCGCGCGAGCTGCTATGGAGTCCCCGGCCGGAGTGTCCTTGGTGGCCTGCTTTCTTTCCATGTCACCGCACCGCGCCCCTGTGTAAGGCTCACCCTGCAGGGCTCCCCACCTCGGCGCCACCTCGAGGTCCCCCCGGATACAGAGTGCACCAGCTAGGCGACCGCCAGTGCCTTGCTCCCCCAGGCGAGGAGCCGCCTGGGGCAGTGAGGGCTCCTCCGGCTTCTGTGCCCACGTCCAGGCCCGGGTGTCAGGGCTGCATGTGACCTGCGGCCACCCTCGTCCTGCACCCCCCAGTCTCCCGAGTGGCCGAGACGGGGGTCTTGTGGCCCTGCCTCTCCCCGCAGCGGCCTCTGCACAGCGTCCCCTCCTGCACGTCCAGTCCCAAAGGCCCTGCCCAGGCCAAGGGCATGTGAGGACAGGGGCCGGTGTGGTGGGGGCCCGCCTCCTACATTTCCATCTCTCAGACCCAAGTTCTGGGGGGCCTGCCCATTGATGCCAGGAAACTGACGTTTGCAGGGTTTCACTGAGGAGGGAGGGTCGACCTGGCACCTATGGCTTCATTCTGCCCCTACCCCTGCAGCCTTCCTGGAGCCCAGGGGCCATGGCGACCTGGTCCTGCCTCCTCGGCTCCGCTGGAGGCCGTCCTGATGTCTCCCCGGGCCCCTGGGCTGCTCTGAGGAGGGGCTGTAGCCAGCGCTGGTGAGGAGCTTCCCCGCCGCCACCTCCCCGCTGCCCAGCGTCCGTCCAGCCTCTGTCCTGCCAGGCTTTGTCAGAGGCCTTCCCTCCAGCCAAGGGCCTGCGGCACTCTTAGGGTCTCCGGCGTGGGCGGACACCGTGCTGTGCGGCCACTTGGCCCTCCGTGGGCCGTGACGGGCTGTCGGATTATCTGCAGCGACGGTGCGCATCCTGCTTAGAATCCTCCGCGGGTTGCAGCGGAACCGCCTCCCTCGGTCCCTAATTTGTCCTCCAGAGTACTGGTGCCTGTATATTTTAAAGCTACTTTCTCACTGAAGTGTGACGCACACACGCACACAGATCACACACCGGCACTGTCAGCTTGATGAGTGTCCCCAGGCAGAGCCCCCAGGGGCCCCCGTTAACTGGTGCTCCAGGCCNTCCCTCGGTCCCTAATTTGTCCTCCAGAGTACTGGTGCCTGTATATTTTAAAGCTACTTTCTCACTGAAGTGTGACGCACACACGCACACAGATCACACACCGGCACTGTCAGCTTGATGAGTGTCCCCAGGCAGAGCCCCCAGGGGCCCCCGTTAACTGGTGCTCCAGGCCCCCGTGCCCCGTCCCCCACCCTTGTCCTGTCACCTCGGCGAATGCTGTGCTGGTCGGTGTCTGCCTCCTTGTGCGTGGTCATTCCCCTGGCCTCTTACCCGGGCACTGAAACTCCACCCTGAACGCCCTCTCCTTCAGGCAGCTGCTCAGGGGTGGCCTCGGCAAGCTGTTATGTTATCACTGCCTCTCCTTCCAAATGGGGAATCTGGGGCTCCCCGGAAAGTGGCGGGTGCACAGAGACGCAGGTGTGGTCCCTTGCTCCCCGGGAGGAGAAAGCCCACTGACCTTCCTTCTGTCTTGTCTTGAAGGCTCAGCTGTCGCAAGCGCTGGAGGAGCTGGGAGGCCAGAAGCAAAGAGCCGATATGGTGAGTCCCGACGCCGCACCTGGTGGAGGCCTTTGTGGCCAAGGGGAGCCCAGGGCCCTGTGGGCACGGCCAAGGGGAGCCCAGGGCCCTGTGGGCACGGCCAAGGGGAGCCCAGGGCCCTGTGGGCACGGCCAAGGGGAGCCCAGGGCCCTGTGGGCACGGCCAAGGGGAGCCCAGGGCCCTGTGGGCACGGCCAAGGGGAGCCCAGGGCCCTGTGGGCACGGCCAAGGGGAGCCCAGGGCCCTGTGGGCACGGCCAAGGGGAGCCCAGGGCCCTGTGGGCACGGCCAAGGGGAGCCCAGGGCCCTGTGGGCACGGCCAAGGGGAGCCCAGGGCCCTGTGGGCACGGCCAAGGGGAGCCCAGGGCCCTGTGGGCACGGCCAAGGGGAGCCCAGGGCCCTGTGGGCACGGCCAAGGGGAGCCCAGGGCCCTGTGGGCACGGCCAAGGGGAGCCCAGGGCCCTGTGGGCACGGCCAAGGGGAGCCCAGGGCCCTGTGGGCACGGCCAAGGGGAGCCCAGGGCCCTGTGGGCACGGCCAAGGGGAGCCCAGGGCCCTGTGGGCACGGCCAAGGGGAGCCCAGGGCCCTGTGGGCACGGCCAAGGGGAGCCCAGGGCCCTGTGGGCACGGCCAAGGGGAGCCCAGGGCCCTGTGGGCACGGCCAAGGGGAGCCCAGGGCCCTGTGGGCACGGCCAAGGGGAGCCCAGGGCCCTGTGGGCACGGCCAAGGGGAGCCCAGGGCCCTGTGGGCACGGCCACGGGGCCCTTGACTGACTTCTTCGTCAGAGACGTGGCTGCCGGTGGGGAGGGGCGGTTTCATGGTTGAGTCCAGACTCCCCGCCTGCTCCAGGCTGGGGTCCAGAGTGCCCCTTGCCTGAGGCCACACTGCCCGGCAGCGCAGACCCCGCCCTGACCCTGTGGGGCGCCCCTTGCCATGTGCGCACTGGGCCCTCCAGCCTCAGGAGTCCTCTTTGTTTCTCTGCTGCCCCGGCTGCTGGCCGACTTCTGACATCAGACCATGTCCGCCCCTTTGCCTGGGCACGTGCAGACGCGGCCACATGACCCCGCTGGCCCTAGGTGCCCACGGGAGACAGCGTGGCTGCGAGCGTCCTCGTCCAGTGCAGACTGTGAGCCGCTCCGGCGCTTGGTCTGGCGGCACCTAGTCTGGCGACACCCCTGGGCACAGGCAAGCCATTCAGCGGAATTGGCATGTGTTGTCCAGTTGCCCTGCCCAGGCCGCTCCCCTGCTGGCTGGGGCTCGGGAGGTTGCTGTGGGCGGGGCACCGGGAGCTGCTGTGGGCGGGGCACCAGGAGGCTGCTGTGGGCGGGGCACCAGGAACTCATGAGGGCGCTGGGGCTACCGCCTGCAGTCAGGGTCCTGTCTCCGTGTTGGCGCCACCCATGGGTCAGACACAGGTTGGGGTGAGGTGTCCTTGAACGCGCCTTGTGCCCCGCGGGTGGCCCCCCAGCTGTTGCCACCACTGCTGACCCTTCCTGACGGGAGGGCTCCACCCGTGGCGGCCCAAGGGGCGTGGCGGGGGGGCGCCCAGCCGAGGAGTCGGCGGTGGGGAGACAAGCGGGATCAGGAAGCTGGGTTCAGAGGACGACGCGGCGTCAGAGATGCAGCGGGCATGGGGTCCGGAGCCCCGAGTCCCGGCCGGGAAGCACCCTGTGTGCTTACCCCTCTGGATGGGCGTCCGTGCCCAGTGGCAGAGCCCAAGGCCGACCCCGCCTGGCTGCTCCAGCGCAGATGCCTGTTGGGGGTCGGGGTCAGCCCCACCTGAGGTGGAGAGGCTGTGCCCACCCCGCCTGGCTGCTCCAGCGCAGATGCCTGTCGGGGGTCGGGGTCAGCCCCACCTGAGGTGGAGAGGCTGTGCCCAGTGAGGGCCCCAGTCCTATGTGTGATGGACGCCGTTGGACAGGCCAGGGTGGCCTGGGGCCTAGGAGAGCATTTCCTGAGGAGGCAGAGAACATGTCTGGACCTGTGGAAGCCCAGGATCAGGACCACAGCCTTTGGGAGCTGGGAGGATGGGCTCTGGTGACGGGGGCGGGGCCCCCTCGGGGCATCCCCACCTTCCTGTACTTGTCCACTGACCTTGACTCTGGGGCCCGCTGGGGTGGGGCGTCCTTCAAGACCGATGGCCCCTCCCACAAGGCCCTGGGAACGGGATGTTGTGCAGTCTCCTGCTCCGTTTCCTTGCTGGGGTTGAGCTGGAGAGTGCCTCAGGGCACAGTTGCCCTGAGAAACCGGGATGAAGCCTTGAGGGCCACAGCCTGTGTTGCCAGGCTGGGAAGCCTGCAGGTCGCCCTTCCCCATCCCCGAGCTGCCCTTCCCCAGCCCTGGGGCGTTTTTGGAGGAGCTGGGTGCGCTCTCAGGAGGAGGGGGGACAGGCCTGCTGCTCTTGCCTGCTGGGGCAGGGGCCCCTCCTCATGGGGGCTGCAGGGCTGTATGCTTCCTCCTTTCAGCCCGTGCAGTTTCTGCTCCTCGTGTGGAGCCTTCAGGGGCTGTGAAGTCCCTCCTCCACACCAGTTACACTGGAGCTTGCTGGGGGCGGGCAGCCAGGCTGGGGTGTTATTGGACGTCTCCTGGGGCAAGTCTGGTGTCAGCTATGGTGGAGAGCCTCCTCTGGGCCTGGTGCCCCAAACTCAGTGCCAGGCCCTCCCCTGGCCATTGGGGGACCTCTGGGGACCGCTCTCCAAGAAGCATGCTTCCCTTATGGTTCAGACAGTAAAGCGTCTGTCTACAATGTGGATGACCCGGGTTTGATCCCTGGGTTGGGAAGTTCCCCTGGAGAAGGAAATTGCAACCCATTCCAGTATTCTTGCCTGGAAAATCCCATGGACAGAGGGGCCACGTAGGCTACGGTCCATGGGGTCGCAAAGAGTCGGACACGACTGAGCAACTTCACTTCACTTCCAGGAAGCAGCTTGTCCCAGCAGTGCTGACCCTTCAGAGGTCATGGGGTGCACAGCCTGGCTCTTGTCTGAGCCCAGAGGTGTGGTGCTGGTGGCCCCCGAGTGCATGCCCGAGGCACAGCGGGCTCTTCTCGCTGGTCCTCACAGGCTTGTTGTCGGATCTGGGCTGTCTCATCAGAGAGGCTGTTAACCTCTGCCTTTGATTGTCCCATCTTAGCTTATTTTGTGTTGTTTATTTCCCTTCTCTCTTCTCTTTCCTTGTTAAAGGGAACATGAGAAACGGCAGTGCCCGGGGACCCGAGGGCAAGAGCGTGCGAGCCTCCGTTCGCTCCCGACTGGGTCCAGAGGGCCCTGCAGCCCCTGAGGACACAGGCCGGCGCAGGGCTGCGACCCGGGGCCTGAGGCCCGTGGGCCGGTCCCCAGGGAGCGGATCACGCAGGAAATGCTTTCGTCTGGCTGCAGGGGCTTTCTGGTCTGATGTAGACCCCCCCGGGGTGGAGGAGTAAGGGGCTGGAGTGGGGCAGTGATGAGAGCACATGGCAAGGCTGGGAGGCCGCAGTCAGCTCGCCCCCCTCGCCGGTGCCGGAGGCCGGGTCCTGCCCATCCGTTGCTGCCGTGATCAGAGGGCGGGCTCCTCCGGGTCTGGGCCCGACCTGCTGTTCTCCAGCCCAAAGTCAGCTCACTAGGCAAGAAGAGACGTTTAAAAAAAAAAAATTAAGCGTCTTTAGGTAATTGCAGATGACAGCACAAAGACAGTTTGGCTTTTTGTTAGTAATTAGCAAGTTCATGCCAATTAGTCTGTGTGGGCACCACTCGTGTTTTTCTCTTTAAACGCAGTTCACATCCCGAGGAGAGACACCCGCCTCTGTAGCTGTGTCTCTGACGCGCCTTGCCCTGGCTAGCTGCGGCGGGCTGTGGCTGGGGGGGAGGCTTCGCTTCTGAGTGTCACAGTGCTGCCACTTGACGACCTCGGGGACTGGACTGGACACCTGTGCTCGGACCCGCGGCCCGCCTCCCAGGGCTCCTCCTGCAAGCGCCACGTCCAGACGGGGGTTGAGCATGGGCGGCTTGGGGACCCAGTCCGCCTCCTGCCGCCTTCCTTCTGCACTCTGTCTCCAAGTGGGCGCAGTGGTCCAGGCTGTGAGCGCCCAGGGTTCGCGTGCCGCCCAGTGACACGTGCTTCACAGCCGCGTCTGTTGCTCGTGGACAGCGCAGCCAGGCAGGTTCCAGGGGCTCGCAGGCCTCCAGGGCTTTCCCTGCACGGGAGCACCAGCGGCGCTCGCTCTGAGTCCTGGGGCTGGGCTTGAACACAGATCACACAGGCGGTGGGAGAGGGTCGTAGCCCTCCCGGGCGGTGCCCACCCCCACGGACCTTGCTGACACTGTGTCGTCGTCGGCCGCAGCGCTCAGGCCAGTGAGTCACTGCGAGGGGGGCGAGCGTCCATGGTTCACCACTCGCACCATCGCCCGCCTGCGCCCCCCACCCGAACATCCGGCCTCATCACAGTCCTCCAGCAGAGCCAGCTGCCTTTCCGTAAATTATTAAAAGCACCTCCTGGTTCTGACCGGTGGTGAGTCATTTCACGTTCTGGATCTGTCCTGCTGTGACTGAAAAACGTCTGTCCTAGGGGGGCGTGTCGGTTGGGCCTGTTGGTGGAGGAGACCACGGAGACTGTGAGGAGCAGGCCTCCCCAGCCCTGGACCCCTGCCCTGAGCCTCAGCGCCCGCTGAGAAAGGCTGCTTTCTCTGGAGCCTGGCCCAGAGGCGTGAATCCACGTGTACAGGCCCACGCCGCTTAGGCTCATGTAGGTCGAGCCAGACGGTGATTGAACCTGTGGCCTTGCGAGGCCCCTGCATCTCTGAAAGCCAGGCTGTGATGACCGAGCAGAGGGCCAGGGTCCCGCTGGCCAGGCCTGGCGGAGCACCTCCCATCGCTGCATGGGCGCAGCTGGAGCCGCTCTCATGGGGCCTGCGTGGCTCCCACAGCAGACACAGCGCGACCTCGGGTCATTTTCTTTCTCTGCCCTTTCTTGGCCGTCCTCCCGTCTTCTGCCCCAGGTGAGGCCTGGCGCTCGCTCACCAGGTTTCGGGTGGGCCTCCCGCTGGCAGACGGCTTCCCCTCGGAGGCGGAGACTCCCTGCAGGTCGGTGCTGTGAGAGCTCTCTCTCAGCAAATGTACCGACTCAAGAAGTGGTCTTCCAGGGTGAAACACAGCCTGGACACGTTCTCCAGCGGGGCTTCTTTTTATCTGAGGCAGTGGTGTGTCCCAGCTCAGGGCAGCAGCTGGCTGAGCCATTGCTGAGCCTGTGGCCTTTTGCACCTGGCGTGGCCCCCAGGCTGAGGCGGAATCAACAAGGGGGTCATTGCAGACCCTCCCAGCATGCAGCACACCCCCCCCACCTGAGACCTTCCAGGGTGCTCGACAGGTCCAGGCTGAGCGGGCCCTTCTGCTGGGGTACCCTGATCTCAGTGTCCTCTCGTCTCCAGGAGGTCTGGGGCCCTGCCCAGTGGGGCTCCGGAGGAAGACAGTGGCCTGGACCTCTGCAGTGAGGGCTCTCGGGGGGGCAGCTCTGGAAGCCTGGCCCTTGGCCCCATTGTGACCGTCTGTGGGGCTGGCCAGAGGCCGGGCTCCTTTGCTGAGACGTGTGTGACCCCTCAGGCTGGTGCTCACCAGTGGCCACGGTAGTTAGACTTGCTTTTAGGGGAGGGGGAGCACGTCCTTGACCCCCACGCCGGTTTTTGCTTTGTGGGGTTGGGTACCACCCCTGGGCCCCAGCGGCGCGTCCTCTCGAATTAAACTCAGGTTCACAGGCTCTGTCTAAAGGTCGTGCTGTACTAGCCAGCTCGCCTTGAGGACCATTAGCGTCCAGTCTCCTCACAGAGAGGGAGGGGCCGTGTCACCAGTGGGTCCAGGGCGGGGTAGCGCTCTGCTGGGGTGGTGATGCCTACGAGGTGCCTGCCCAGCACCCGTGGACCCAGAGACGCCAGCCCGGCTGCAGGGAGCAGGCCTGGTCTCTCTCGTCCTTCTTCCTATTCGGTCCTCGGCCCGGGGGCCAGTCGGTTTGCTGGGTCCTCAGGGGCCCCTCCTCCCTGCCCCCCACGCACCCCGTGGGCTCTGGCTTCCCGGCCTCCCCACGCTCCTGTCTCCGCCCTTCCTCTGGCTTGTGCCGTGTCCTGGACGCTCCCAGGCCGTGAGCTGGGCCAGCCTTGGGGACCCTGTGCACTGCTGGCCGCTGGTCAGTGATTGTTCTTGGGAAGGCTCAGTCCCGCCCAGGCCCTCCATCTGTGACAGAAGCCCCTTTCCGGCTCTGGTGGGAGGAGGTGCGGAGGGCAGGGCCGCCCCCAGGCTCTGGGCCTCGGGGTGACGCCGGGCCAGGTAGGGAGCCCCGGGGGGGGTGTGCCCTTGGTGGCCCACTCCCTGTCCCGGGCTGGAGCGCGGGGCGAGGCAGGAGCAGGTCTCCAGGGACCGGCTTGGAGCTGGAGTTGCAGACAGTCCCTCCCAGACAGCCTGGCCGCTTGGGGTCCTGTCCCTCCCCGGGTACTTCCAGAAAGGCCTGTCTTGGTCCTGTTCTCCCGCGACCTCCCTGGAGCGCCAGGAGCCTGTTCCAGAAGGGGGCAGTGTGTTGTTGCTTCAGAGTCGCCTCCAGCAGAGACTTCACTGTCAGCGACTGAGACCAGGACGGGGGGGCCCCTTGCCCGTTCCTGCGTCCGGGTCCCGTGCTCTGTGCCTCGGCCCCCACCCCCGGGTCTGCTGCGTGCTGCTCCTCCTCTGTTGGGACCTCCCACCTCCCCTGGAGCCGCCTGTGACCGACTCTGCTGCAGAAGAGACAGCGCTGGCCGGAGGGGCCACTGCGGCAGGCGTGCTGAGCAGCACGAAGGCCTTCGCCTCGGCCGGCCTGGGGGCTTCGCAGATGCTGTCCCCAGGGTCTTCCTTAGGGATGCAGCTGAGCGGGAGGGTGAGTCTGGCCCTGGCCATTTCACCAGACCCCCAGGCGAGGCTGGCTTGCAAGACCCAGCGCCCTCTGGTGGCGCGGGCTTCCCTGGTGGTCCCCTGGTTGAGAATCAGCTTGCGGTGCCGGAAAGACAGGTTCCATCCTGGCCTGGGGAGGCCTCACAGGCCTGGAGCTGCTCAGCCTGGAACCGCAGGTGCTGAGCCCTTGCTCCCTGGAGCCCGTATCCCGTGATGAGAGAAGGCTCCAAGTTGAGAAGCCCTCGCGCCCCAACTGGAGGAAGCCCGCACCCAGCAGAGAAGACCTGGCCCGGCCGAAAATAAAAAATAAAACTGTTTAAAACTCAAAAAAACCCAAATGGAACTAGGACAAATAGCTTTCCTCTGATCACACTGTGATGAAATTTCAATTTAAAAGCACAACCAAAAAAAGAAATAGCACCTAATTCTTGAAAGAAAAAATGTAACGGAACAAGAGAGTCGGTCTTCATTCTCGGGTCTAAAATCGAGAAAATGGACTTAATGGGAAGTCTTCCCTCAGAGCCTGTAGGAAACAGCCAGACCAGCGCTGAGAAGAAAAGCCACAGGTTTAAATATTTATGTTATTGAACAAGAAGGAGTGAATATGTATGGATTAAACACCCAATCCCAGAACTGGGAAAAGGAAGACAGAATTAACCTTAGTAAAGGAGAAGTACGAATTTGTAAAGATCAAAGCAGAAGTTAATAAGAAAGTGAAAAATGGTAGAAATAGCAAATCCAAATGCCTGTGCTTTGAAAACAAACCAGTAAAACATATTAATTATTTACAATCCTAGTAAAAAATTAATAGAAACCATCACCACCCAAACTAAGAAATAAGAGTAGTTAGTTTGGAGTCGCTGACTGGGCTGGGGCGGGTGAGGAGAGTGTGTCCTGGGCGCCGAAAGCTCTGGTCTGACCTGGACGAGGCTCCCCGTGTGCAGCCACGCAGAGCCCTGGAGCTGGGCATCCAGGGTGAGCAGTGCCCTGCACACAGCCTCCCCTCAGCAATGAGGACAGCTGGAAGCAGGCGTTAGAGCGAACCCTGGAGAGAATCACAAGGTCTGGGAGTCCTGTAAAAAGTTAGGGATTATGTCACAACTCTGTTTAAAGTGAAAACCTGAAAGAGAGGAATCATTTTCTACGAAAATATAACCCATGAAGACTGACTCCAGAAGAGAGAAATTTCAAACAGACCAGTTACTACCAACTTGTAAGGAAAACAGCCACTTCTGTGGCCTCCCCAGGGAAATCCCGCTGCAGCTCCAGTGCCATCCACACCGCCTGGGCTGCCCGGGCACAGAGTAGGGAAGCGTGGGTCCTACGGCCGCCAACTCCACAGGGGCACGCCTGCGCCGCGTGCGTCCACGCCTGTCGGTACAGGACCTTCGCAGGCGCTCGGAGGTGCCGCGTGCGTCCACGCGTGTCGGGACGGGGTGTGCGCAAGCCCTTGGAGGTGCCTCGTGCGTCCACGCGTGTCGGGAGGGGCCGTGCACAGGCGTTCGGAGGTGCTGCGTGCGTCCACGTGTGTCGGGACGGGGCGTGTGCAGGCGTTCGGAGGTGCTGTGTGTGTCCATGTGTGTCGGGAGGGGGTGTGCGCAGGGCTTCTCCAGGATGGGCTGCTGCTCCGATCCTGGGGTGTCAGCTTACAGGATGTCTGCTCTGTATTTGCTAAAAACCCGCTTGACAAAGTCCAACAGTCAGTCTAAAGATCCCGTAATAACTACGTACTACGTAATTTCTCAGCACGAATGTGTTCATTTCAAGTGAAAACTGACGCGCTCGCTGTAAATAGGAAGGTGCTAGATTAGTTCCGCCGAGGCCACAAAGCGGTCAGCAGTGTCCGATATTAGAACCGTAGCCTGGTGTTCTGGAGATTGCAGTGGTCACTGTTGGACAGGAAGAGACACAGGACCGGTGTTGGGGAGGAGCAGGGACGCAGCTGGGGCGACACGGTCGGCCAGCAGGCCTCGCAGCCCACTTGAGACCCCACGAGGTGGTGGGCGGCAGAGCCAACCCACAGGAACTTGATGGAGACTGTGTCTACAGATGACAAGTCAGATGATGAGGAAAACCTTCCCTCCCACTCCAGCAGCAGTAAGATGCGGGTGGACGCAAGAGCCGAGGGTCCTGACAGACAAGCCGGCTCCGCCCTCGGCTGAGCCCTGGGACGTGCCCCAGGTTCCTGAAAGCAGGCGGTTTGGGTTCTTTTTTTGAAATAAGGGGTGGGCAGGGCAGAAGAGGGCCCAGGATTCTTGTGGACAGGACCTCTGAAGCTGACTCGGTTACAGACAAGAAGCCACGCTCTCTGCGGGGCGAGGAGCCTTTCTGCCCTGCAGCAGGACGGCTGGACCCCGCCCCGAAGCCTAGCACAACCTTCCCAGTCCCCGCCTCTCATTTGTGAAAGACCCAGGCTGTCTCTCAGTTCTAAAGAACAAGTTTAATCAGAAAAGCAAGAAAATGCAGAAACAGAGGGAACCAGTCAAGCAGGACAGAACATTAATGAGTCCATCTCTAGCACGAAGTGCAGGGCCTTCAGGTCCTCCTCGAGGCAGTGGGTAACTTCCTGGCCCGAGAGCTTGCGTGTCTTGCAGACACTGAGACCCCTGCCAGCTCGAAGGCGTTTACTAGATGCTGGCCCCCTGCACGTGGGCCCAAGGCCAGTTGGATGCAGAAGGTTGATGGCGCTGACTCCGAAAATACCCCCCAGTTACTTCCTCACAGCAGAGCAAAGAATGCCCACAGGCTGCTCAGACACCCACAGCCCTTGCCGCGATCTAGTCTTTAAAATCCCTCCCTGAAAGCCACTGGGGGTTTGGGGCCTTTGGCTTGAGCAGCCCGAGCTCGCCCGCCTCCACTTGGGTCACCGCAGCCTGTGAGCGACTGACGGCAGCTCGTTGTGTGGTGACGACGTCAGACGGGGCTGCAGGCGGACTTGCGGCTCTGGGACTCGGCCTGCAGGGTCGGCTCGTCCAGGCGACCTGCGTGTCTGAGCCGCTGGACGGGAAGCAGGTCAGACATTGGTGGCCGTCGGGCGGTTCCGGGAGCCGTGATGGTGAACTGGGCACTCTGTGCAGATCTGGAAATGCCTCCAAGTGTACTACGTGAAAAAAGTTAACGCACAGATCAAGGTCAGAATACTTGCAGAATAACATTTTTTTAAACGATAAATACATTTTAAAGAAGGAAAGAACGTCAGCCTTGTAACTGGTAAATGCGTGAGCCGAGCCTGGGGGCTGCAGGCTGGGAGAGGAGCCAGGCAAAGCTGGAGGGAGGCTTTTCCACGTCACCCGCCTGAGTACGATTCCTGAGGCTGCAAAGAGCCCGTGTGCCGGGAGCCAGCGTGAGTAATCCCGCCCGTGGCAAAGATCATGAAGAAGGAAGCCAGACATACGCAATGGCGTGATCTGGCTTCAGGGGTTCCCCCTGGGTTTTCCTGAACATCTACCCCCAAAACCCGAGTCTGCCTGCCGTGCTTTCCACTCTTCTGCCTCTAAAAGTTAACTTAGGGCTCCAGTTAACAGTCTCCTGCATATAAAGAGAATGTCTCGGCTTAAACCCCTCTGATAGCTTTTTAACTTACCTGACCGGTCTGCCCGGACTTTTACAACGTGTGATTGTTTACGGCCCCCAACTGCAAGAGGCCCGAAGCTTAAAGCATCTTAAAGATACAGAGCCTTTTTTGAAGAGCTAAAAATTGTATTGCTGATGGGTTTACACAGTTGAGTCAATGACTGCTGCCAGGCCTCCATATTCTTTATCTTTTAGGCATCTGAAGGATATTAATCAATGTAATTGGGATGTAGAAAAAGGAATATAGTACTTTTGATGTTAGCAACACTAGACTTTTGAGTTAATTAACTTTCTCTCTGTTACACATCACTGTACCTCTTTCATTGTTACAAATTACCGTGTCCTTGCTATGTAAGAATGTAGCTTTATTTAGTGCTTTCTGAGAGNGTAGAAAAAGGAATATAGTACTTTTGATGTTAGCAACACTAGACTTTTGAGTTAATTAACTTTCTCTCTGTTACACATCACTGTACCTCTTTCATTGTTACAAATTACCGTGTCCTTGCTATGTAAGAATGTAGCTTTATTTAGTGCTTTCTGAGAGCGGCACCAGACTTTGGGAAGAACAACACTATTAAGGCAAGTAAGACTTCTGGTTGACAAACCCTTATCAGAAAAGGGCCGTAAAATGTTAATTGGCCTTCCGGCCAGAGATGATGTAAATTACCTAAGACTCGTGTATGCAGCTAGGTGTGCAGAGAGAAAGCCTGGTCTCGGTAAGTCAGGGCTGCTGATGCTGCATAATTTTATATTATCCATTGGTCTCTATGTACAATTAAAAGTGTAAAAGGCCTTTCCGGACAATGGAGAACGGGCCAGTCACTGGAAAGACTGGTTCCCCTATGTCTTTTCTTACTCTATTTTCTGGCTGAATTCCCATCTGGGACGTGGGGCTACTTACTTGCCCTGGCTTTTAAGACCCAAGGTGGGGCACCCTCCGCTATTCAAGCAGGCGCCAGTGGCCTACATAGACGGTGCAAGTTCCTTGTCTTGGAACTTTATTGGTTCTCCACGTAAACCAAGTTATTCAGCCTCTTTTCTCCACTAATTTTCCTATTATACTATTTCTTCCTAATCTCTCTTTATATTTCTAAATAAATAAGTCTTTCCTCGCCATGCCGTCTCCCCTTCAAAATACCCTGGATCCACCGGGGCAGGACCCTGGCACCTGTGGGTTCCAGGACAAGGGGTGCAGTCCTCTGGCAGGCCTGGCACCAGGGCTGTGGGTCTCCAGGAGAGACCGCCACCGTGCCCTGCTGCCAGATCAGCCCTCGCCTGCATGGAACAGGGACCAACTCGGACCAATTGCCAGGCCCACGTTCCCCCAGGGAGACCCTTCCAGGTCCAGGGAAGTTTGTGTACGCTGGTCTGTTTGATCGTGACTGTGAAGGTGGACACAGTGAGGAGGGGGAGCTCCTGGGTGACCACCACCAGCCACCAGGTAGGAAGTGCGGATGGCATCAGAGAGGGAGGACTGGACACTCGGGGACAGCAGCGCACGGACAGTTTGGTTCCCAGGAGGAGCTTTGTCCAAGGCTCCAGATTCTGAGCAGAGGTCTGGGGGCCTCTGGACACGGTGGACGTCGCTGCTTCTGAACACGGCCGGGTTCTGCTCTGCCCGTGACACCACGTGGTGCAGGTGTCATTGTGCCAGCCAGTAAATCCGGCCATCACCCTGACGAAGGGGCCACGCCGAGGGCACCTCCCCCCTCGGGGGGGTGCAGCCAGCGTGGCGGGCGCTGGCTGTGGCCTTCAGCACCAGGAGGGGCAGAGGCGTGGGGTTGGCCTGCGTGTAATAGCCGGCGTGGCGGGTGCTGGGCCTTGCCCTTCAACACCAGGAGAGGCGGAGGCGCGGGGTGCGGCCTGTGTGTAACAGCGTGGCGGGCGCTGGNCGCTGGCTGTGGCCTTCAGCACCAGGAGGGGCAGAGGCGTGGGGTTGGCCTGCGTGTAATAGCCGGCGTGGCGGGTGCTGGGCCTTGCCCTTCAACACCAGGAGAGGCGGAGGCGCGGGGTGCGGCCTGTGTGTAACAGCGTGGCGGGCGCTGGGCCGTGCCCTTCAGCGCCAGGAGAGGCGGAGGCGTGGGGTGTGGCCTGCTTGTAACTCAGCTCCGCCGAGGCTGTTCTGGGAGCTGGTCCCCAGGGTGCTTGTGCTAGGTCTGCACTCTGGTGGGCAGGCTCAGGTCTCCCAGGCCCACTGGCCCATTTAGGGGCGGGGTCTCCTCCAGGGTCCTGATGGCTGATCAGGGCGTCACACGACTGGGTATCTGGGGCCCAGGAATCCCTCAAGTCAGGTCACCCAAGGAGGCCCTTGCAGGACTGGCCTGGAGGGCTTGATTCAAGAGGCAGTACGGCAGGTGTCAGCCCGGCCACAGGCCCCGCGTCGGGGACGCCGCCTCACTCCCAGCTGCGGCCTGCGGCTGGCGTGGACCCCATGAGGAGCCTTCCTGGCATCCCCTGTCCCCTCGGGGGCTCGGTGGGGAACTAAACGGCCTTAAGATCCTCCCTGTGCATCAGGACAGCCAGACCAGCAGGAGTCCCCGGGTGGGGCAGCAGGCCAGGAAGGCAGAAGACCGATGGCCGGTGCCGGCCAGGAACAGCCAATCTGGGTGACAGTGACCCACGTGTGGGGGACCAGGCTGGCTGGGGTTGGGGATGACAGGCCCTGGGGGTGGGTTGAGGGACGGCCGGAGGCCAGTGTGGGGACAGTGCTTCTGCGCCCGCGGCCGGCCACCTGGCCTGGGGCGTCCTTCGCCTGCCTGCTGTGTCCCATCGGGGCCCTCAGAGCCCAGGGCAGCTCTGGCCAAGCGCGCTGCCCACGGCTGAGGTCCGCCCTGCCCCACGGGACCGCCCGCCGCGTCCCTGTCCCCCTCGGGTCTGCGGCTGGGTCTCCTCCCTGCTCTTCTCCAGCCTCATCTTGCCCACCCCCCCACAATGTGTTACAGCAGCTCACTTCCTCGTTGCCTTCTGCATGGTCTATGCGACTTGACATCCTGTCGAGGACTCTGACATCCAAAATAAATAATGGATCAGGACTATTAGGACCGATCAGAGCGCTGCAGCACGGAATACGTTCTTTCCGGCTGCTGGGTCCCCTTGCCCCAGATTCTGACGTTTCCCCTCAACGTGACTGTCTCCCTCCGTGGCTGTTGTGGAGACAAGCTAAAACACCAAAGCTGTGTTTGCAGGAGGCTGGGCAGCAGATGGGAGCCCAGGGAGGAGGGTCTCTTCACCTGCCCTCCACAGTGAAGTGGCTGCGCCCCTGGGCTCCTGGGGCCCGTGGTCCAGGCTGACGTCTCGTGTCTCCCAGGCCCGTGGTCCAGGCTGAC
>SJYA01006442.1:3507-20535 GCA_006410615.1 Neotragus moschatus
GGTGCGGAAAGAGCCTGGGAGGTCCCTCTGCTCTCACTGCCCTTAGACCAGCCCAGCAGCATGGTCTAGGTTCTTCCCTTCCTAACCCTATCATATCATTTTGTGCCAGGGAACTTCACCACACACAGTTCTGCTACAAAACCGAGTTCTATTACAAGCCAGCTCAGGTTGCTCAAAACTGGTCTGTGAGTTTATCAGCATACGTCACGCAACCTAAAGGAGCATGCAGTTTCTCTTTCCCAGTGTTGCCACTTTGAAATTCATCTTCATCTGTTTTATAGTCACCTTAAAAAACAAACAAACAAAAAAAAACCTCCATCCACAAACGCAGTTTGAATCAGTTTCTAATTACTGAGGTTTGCCATTGTTCTCAGCCTATTAAAACCAGAAACACGTGGAATGTAAAGGCATGATTTCCTTTGAAAACGTTTGTGTTGCTCCTTTTCTTCTGTGTAGCAGCAAGCCTCAGTCACCTATAACAATGATTCACTCCTCCTGTGAATCAGAAGTATCTTCCTGATGAGCATGAAAGACGGCCTTTACGCTGTGCTCTCTGGCTTTCACTTGCTTAATTTCTAAGCACCAAACAACCAATGATTACAGCATAAGGCAAAATACGGGCCAACTTTGATTCAACAGAAGCAACTCTGCACCCCGAGGAGTAACAATCTACTAGGATAAGGTTACCACCAGACTATTTTAAAATTAAAGACTCAGACTATTAGCAGGAGGAATCTTGGCTAGAGTAAGTAATCGAACGTTCTCCTGTAACACGTAGTCCACAGAGACGAAGAGGATTAACTGTGATTTTTTTAAAGTTCATGAAATGGATACACAAGCAACATCGAGATGAAATACGAAAGGACTCTTAGGGAGAGTAAAATCCAACACAGACCATGTAAAAGTTGTCAATATATTTCCCATCTTGGGGAATTACAGCCAGAATTTTCAACTGAGTCATAGTCTGGCAATGTCTAGAGACATTTTTGGTTATTTTTTGTTGTCCTGATGGGTGAGAGGAATTACCAGCATCCAGCACGCAGAGGCCAGCATCATGACAGACTCCACAGCGGGGAGTGATCCGGCCCCAACGGCGGGAGAGCTGAGAGCAGAGCCCAGATGAAGGGTCCTGCGTTTGTTCACTACATTGTGGAGTGGAGTTGAGCAGCCACGACAGGCTGGGATCAACATGGATCCGCCTGCCCAGCTCCCAGTGGAGGAGTGGGGGGCTGGGTAATTAACATGCAGACCTGGTAATTAACATGACCAGGAAATACAGATGGCCACTGAGAAGCCATGCAGAGGGGCATGCTGGAGATGGAGGGTAGGGCAGGACAGGTGAGGTAGGAATGCCCACAAATAGGGGGCACACAAGTTCAGGGAGATGGCTCAGGGAGGCAGGGTGGAATGATAGCAAGGGGGGTGGGGAAAGGTTAGGATGGAGCCCTAGAGGCGGAGGAGGGTACAGCCACCCCCAGAACCCAGGGCTACCAACAACACATGTTCTCAGACAAGCCTTAGGACATGCAGGAGTCAACAGGATTTTTGGTTAGATTTCCCAAAGCTGACTAGTGCTGCTCACGGGTGTATCATAGACCCAGCAAGCAGGAAGAGCAGGAAAAAGATCCCAAGTCCTAGAGGAAGACAAAGACAAGACAATAAAGAGGGAAAAGAGGACAAGTGAAAGGTTTTTCCAGTAGTCATGTATAGACGTGAGAGCTGGACCACAGAGAAAGCTGAGCACCGAAGAACTGATGCTTTTGAACTGTGGTGTTGGAGAAGACTCTTGAGAGTCCCTTAGACTGCAAGGAGATCCAACCGGTCCATCCTAAAGGAGATCAGTCCTGGGTGTTCATTGGAAGGACTGATGTTGAAGCTGAAGCTCCAATACTTTGGCCACCTGATGCAAAGAGCTGACTCATTTGAAAAGACCCTGATGCTGGGAGGGATTGAAGGCGGGAAAAGAAGGGGACGACAGAGGATGAGATTGTTGGATGGCATCACAGACTCAATGGACATGAGTTTGGGTAAGCTCCGGGAGTTGGTGATGGATAGAGAGGCCTGGTGTGCTGCAGTCCATGGGGTCATAAAGAGTCGGACACAACTGAGCAACTGAACTGAACTGAAGAGGGAGAAAAAGCCCAAGGACCCTGGGGTCACCAGTGTCATCAGACAAAGGGACAGCGTTGGCCTGAGAGCCATGGCCAGAGCAGTCAGCGTTTCCCATCAATGGATATTGCTAGAAGAAAGAAAGGCGCGTTTCCAGCCCTCACACCCAAGCTGATCTGATTCCACCCTTTTCACTGCTCAGTACAGAGGGTCTTCCTTGAAGAATTTCTTGTGTGCCAAGGAGTAAGGAGCGAAAGTGCAGGCATCCACCGATCAAACATGTAAGTGTTAGAGGGCGGAGAGGAAAAGAATATAGGAAGCCCCTTTTCAAAAGCTTTATACATAATGTATACAAATTCCACCGAATTTATTATAGAAGTAAATAAATTTACTATGTTCTGATTCATTTATTTTGGGGGGAGTTTTAAGAGACTCTATTCCGATTCTTTGGAACTTTGTGCTACCTTTAAATCATCTGTGTCTCTGATGACTTATCTCAGAGGAATTTTTAAGGCTAAATAACTTTCAGTAAATAGCCTTCAGCAACTTCTGCTTTTTTATTAACGTCTCCAAGAGTTTCTCTAGCTAATATGACATTTTATTCTTCCTCTTCCCTTTTTCTAGCTCTTTCCTCAGTTTTGGGAAACTGAATGACTAAGTGTGCTGAGACCTGCCTCTGTGTATGTCTCTCAGAACTGCTGATTTAAAAGACAAAGAAACAGGGGATGAAACTGGATAAAATAAAGTACGGAACAGTCTTGGGGCAAACACAGGTGGTGTGAGGCTACTTCACCAGCGCCCTCTCTCCATTTGCTGTATGGTCCTTGAGACCACACTTTGCACAGAAAGCCCTCCCTGCCACTGTGTGTCTGCTTCTTCTGTTATCCTAAGTGTGATTCACATCAGAAAGGGCCACATTCCAATAAAGTAAGACGATCACTAACAGAATGATCCCAGGTGGTTCAGATGGGAAGGAGTCTGCCTGCAATGCTGGAGAGCAGGGTTTGATCCCTGGGTCGGGAAGATCCCCTGGAGAGGGGAATGGCAACCCACTCCGGTATTCTTGCCTAGGAAAGCCCACGGACAGAGGAACCTGGCAGGCTACAGTCCATGGGGTTGCAAAGAGTTGGACATGACTGAGCAACTTCACTTCTTTCAACAGAATGAAACATCATGAGCTTATGGACCAGCTGCAGAAGAATTCCTTCAGGATGATCCAATGTGATTTTCTTGAAATATAAAATTCTTTAAAAAGAGGACTCAGGCCTCTCTTACTGAGCCGATCAGTTGTGTGAAGGCAGAGTGAAGAATTAATGTTTTTGAACTGTGGTGCTGGAGAAGACTCTGGAGAGTCCCATGGATAGCAAGGAGATCAAACTGGTCAGTCCTCAAGGAGATCAACCCTGAATATTCATTGGAAGGTCTGATGCTGAAACTCTAATACTTTGGCCACCTGAGGCAAAAAGAGCCAGCTCTTTAGAAAAGACCCTGATGCTGGGCAAGATTGAAGGCAGGAGGAGAAGGGGACGACAGAGGATGAGACGGTTGGATGGCATCACTGACTCAATGGACATGAGTTTAGGCAAACTCCGGGAGATAGTGAAGGACAGGGAAGCCTGGCGTGCTGCAGTCCAAGGGGTCATGACCGAGTGACTGAACAGCAAGGCCTGTGATGTGCGCAGAAATTCAAGAAATGTATCTCCAACCTTAGCGATAATCTTTCCTTGGGAACTTGAGGATGTAGATATTCATACAGAGACAGGCAGAGCGAGAGAGCTCGTTTTAAAGATGTGTGTGTTAGGCACTCAGTCATGTCTGACTCTTTGCAACCCCGTGGACTGTGCCCAGCCAGGCTCCTCTGTGCCTGGGGTTCTCCAGGCAACAATACTGGGGTGGGGTGCATTCTCCAGGGGATCTTCCCAACCCAAGGATCAAACCAATGTCTCTTACACTGTAGGCAGAAGCTTTACTATCTGAGCTACTAGGAAAGGCCCTATATTTCAAAATATGTTCGGCATATTTTAAAGATATGTTAAGATGCATTATTTAAAAATCTCAAATCACTTTTGATCTAATAATTAGATTTATTATATAATCACTTCCTGGAGTGAGCCGCAAGATACGATTGCTATGCTGTGCTGTGCTCGTTTGCTCAGTCGTGTCCAGCTCTTTGTGACTCCAAGGACTGTAGCCTCCCAGACTCCACTGTCCGTGGAATTTTCCAGGCAAGAATAATGGGATGGGTTGCCATTCGCTCCTCCAGGGAACCTTTCCCACCCAGAGATCAAACCTGCATCTCCTGTATTGCAGGCAGATTCTTTGAGCCACTGAGCCATCCAGGAAGCCCATAAGGAATGATAAGGGGAAATTAAAGCAGTATTTTCAAAACTCAGGCCCATATTTTTCTAAATAACATCATAACCAATTAGTTTTATGTCTCATTCTAATGACGGGGAGGGCAAATTCGATCTGCTACGTTCTGAATCCTAACAACCGATTATTGTTCATCTTACTTTTGAATGGTAGAACCTTGAGAATTCCCTGTGTGTACATCTTCAATCTTGCTTCATTTTTCAGCCTCCATGGCATCATACCCAAGAATAACCTTCATACTGAAGTGTTCTGCATGCCGGCCTCCAAGTTAGTGATGACGCGCCCATAGCAGTGTCCTCCTTACCTGGGACTTGCCTTTGCTGTAACAGGCCTTCTTGGTTGCTTCATCACACTCCCACTCCACAGCCTGTAGGAAACACCAACGTGAGGGCAACCATTAGGACTCTGACTGAATGAAAGGAAAACAAATAATAAGGCATTGGTACCCGGAAGAGGTAACACAGAGAGCCCATGGCACCTAACATTTTCATACTAACAAAGTGCACACAAAATGCATGGCATCCTGCCATGTGGGCTTATACTGAGCTCTCAGAGGGAAGCATTTTAAAGGACTCAGGATTTTCATAATGTGATATTTCAAACGTCGCCATAAGACAGGCAGACGCTATGAGTCGGTGACTCTGACGCATTAATGACAGAAACACTCACTTCACGGCATCACGGAATAGATTCTGAAGATGCTGAAAACAGAAGCCTTGAAACAAATCGATCTAAATCTTCATTTATTTACATTTATGAATACGTGTACATCTTATTTGAATAGTCTGTGATTTATCAATATTCATGGTAATGAAGCGAGGTTGACTGCATGTATCCCTACTCCCCAAACACACATATAAATGATGAATAGTCAATAAGATGAACAGCTCATGCAAAGCCCAGCTACCACTTCCTCCCAAAGCCACTAATTTCCATACTCTCATTAGCTCCCACTAAATACTGAGAGCTACAGCTTCCGAATTTCGTCCCTCACTTTCCAAATCTAACTCACGCTGATCAATTTGACGTGCATCCTTTGACATCTGATGCCAACTCACAAGTGGACCTGTGATTCGTCAGCATAATGTACATCACTTACTTTGCAGGAAGAAATGATGCCTGCGAGCTTTAAGGGCTGGTATGTTGAGATTGGGAATCATACTTTGAACAGATTTAAGCATCTGCGGTATTTATATTTTCTACTATTTTATGGAATGTGCACTTTCATAGGGCCAGAATGCTTCCTTTATTCTGTCCGTCTGTCATCACAACTTTGTCCTATTTTCCTGTTACAGTTGGATTTCTGAAGAATTCAAGAGTTCTGAAGAACCAGATGAATTATTACCAGAAAAAAAAAAATTGAAGTGAGGGACAATTTGTTGTTAGACTGGATTACTGCTACATAATAAACTAAGTGAAAAAAATACTAATGTTAGATATTATGCAAGAGAATAAAGGCTTCGCTGTTACTTCTAAAAAGAATGTGGTTTTTTTTTTCCCTAACTCTTCTAAACTGAGGAAAATAACAAAAGTCATATCAACACCATTATCTAACAGCTACTGTTCTCCAAAGAATGTTACATAAGAGATTAAAACATAAAACACCATATTTTCCAAATCTTATCTTGCTTATCAAATATGAATCCACAAGAAAAGTGTTCTAGAGAGAACCACTTCAGGGCCTTTCAAACAGAAACAATACTATAACTGTTTTCCCCTGTGCAGACTTAGAGATTTTTGTCCGTGTCAACAGCCGATGAAAGAATTTGTTCTTTCTTCCTGTGATGTTTTCCTGTTCATAATGCTTAATGGCACCAAGAAGGTTAGAGCTAATTAGCATCTAAAGCAAACAAATGACTTGAATTTCACACGAGAGAGACAGATCCTTTTATGAGAAGTGATGACACCTCAGAGAAGAGGTAAGAGCTTCACATACAGTTGCGTAATTATATATCCCCAGGAAGCACAGATAAAATAAGTGCATTGCTGCAGTTTTGAGTGGAGTGTTCCTTAGACCTCTGTATAAAAGCTCATCCTGTTGTTTTCATTGAAATAAAGATACCCATGTCTTCACACTCCCTAAGGGGAGGGCATGTTTATGTGTTTAGTTGCTCAGTCATGCCTGAGTCTTTCCCACCCCATGGACTGTGTCCATGGGATTCTCCAGCCAAGAATACTGGAGTGGGTTGCCGTTCTCTTCTCCAGGGGATCTTCCTGACCCAGGAATCAAACTGGGGTCTCCTGCATTGCGGGTAGATTCTTTACTATCTGAGCCACCAGGGAAGCCCCACCGTCACCCTTACTCAAGTTCAAAAACGAAACGATACACTATGATATTACAGTCGTTGCTTAGTCCCTAAGTTATATCTGACTCTTTTGTGACTCCATAGACTATAGCCTTCCAGGCCCCTTCTGTCCCTGATATTTCACAGGCAAGAATACTGGAGTGGGTTGCCATTTCCTTCTCCAGGGGATCTTCCCAACCCAGGGTCGAACTTGTGTCTCCTGCATCGGCAGGCGGGTTCTTCACCACCAGAGGCACCAGGCAACCCACACTATGATACAGTCTTTAGCAAAGTAGACCCTGGTACAACTTGGATTTTATATCATCAAGGGGACTTAGTTATATATCACAAAGGGGAATTTGTGTTGCATAATTACTGGGCAAATTATTCAGTGAAATGCTTTAGATAATGGGGCATTCCTAGTGGCTCTCACTGGTCTAGTGAATTTGTTGAAAGTTAAATAGTACTGCACTCTTCTGTAAACTTAAGAGCTGAAAGAAGCAGTTAGTGCCAGAGCTACAGGAAGAATATTTATCAAATGCCATCAAAATTCACATCCTTCTGCTGAAATGGCAAACAATCAGCTTCCCATGTTTGCCTAACATCCAAGTAGCCTTTGCATTTTCAAGATAAACACTGGCCAAGGATTGGAAGGGGATAGTAATAGGAAAAAAAAATTGTGACAGTTCTTGAACATCTATCATTATTTTATCCAGTTTACCCAGAAAGAGCAATTACTCACATAAGTTTATTAGACCAACAGAAAATGGAAAAAAACTTACAGATTTTTCTGAAGACAGTTATTAAAAGTAGCAAAATTGCTTTCCTGTGGCATTTTTATTACAGTATATCAAGTTTCCAATAATATTCAAATCCAGAATTAATTAAATACTATGCTTATGTAGCAATTCTCCTGATTCACTTTCACCCTGACTAGAAGACAGGATAAAGGGAAATTATATTAAGAAGAGAACTGAATTATCTTTTGTACAGTTGAACACGTGATTGAATATCACAGAATTTGAGAAAGAATGGACTAGGGAAATGTATCTTTTCCAGATTGGCCTAAAATTGGGTGTTCCAGATGAGCCCCTTATTTTTTGCCCATTCAGCAAACTAGACTTTACCTATATGACCAGGTGGCAGCAATGGATAGAGACACTTTCACTGGAGAGAAATATGAATTTCAGTGAGACTCTCCAGGATCAGATTTTTCAAAGTTTCTCAATTATTCTGCTTGAATGAGATTACGTTTTAGGCTGGTCACAACTTTTCTTTATTCCATNTTTTGCCCATTCAGCAAACTAGACTTTACCTATATGACCAGGTGGCAGCAATGGATAGAGACACTTTCACTGGAGAGAAATATGAATTTCAGTGAGACTCTCCAGGATCAGATTTTTCAAAGTTTCTCAATTATTCTGCTTGAATGAGATTATGTTTTAGGCTGGTCACAACTTTTCTTTATTCCATAAGATTTATAAATTTTTTAAATCAAGTCTTCTCACTCTAATCTCAGTGGAGATTTATTATGCAGAATGAAATTCTTTCATAATTTTGGAACAAATTCTACTATGATTTACGAGGCCATCTTTCTGGTTGACTTGCATTTGAAGACGCTTTCTACCCGTGCAAACCTGTCCTTATGGCAGTCACCACAAAGGCTAAGACATTCTACATTTCAGACCTCAATGCAACACCTGTGATCTTATTTTCTGCCTTTGCTTCATTTACATCTTTAATTTTTGTCATCTCTTGTCTTCTTCTGTCGCATAAGACCTGGTAGAGAAAAGGTATCTTAACGTTTGACTCTATTCTGTATTTAGTCTTCATAATATTTTTCAGCAGCAGACGTGTTGCACTGATAATGTGGTTACTGGCATATCCAAAGGCAATAAGTTTGAAATACCTACAGCTTAAAAGACACAAGGATTCCGGTTTGTGACAGAACTGTAAACAGTTAGCAATAATATCTGTGCTATTCAACAACGTATAGAAGTGTTGCTTTACGCACAGACATTTCCCAGTCTCTCATTTATCATTCATTAAATATCGACCAAGAGCAAGACACCAATAGATAATGAGGGAAATAAGGAAAAATCACACAGAGAGATAATATTCACACAAATCAGACATTAATTTACAATAAAATGTAAATGACTTCTGTCAGCCTAGATAGCATCAGGCTAAATCTGAGAACGCATCCAAGGTCATTTTCATTGTTACAGAAGCACGTTCATCTCAGAATCCAGTGGCACACTGAAACTTACAACGCCTTTAACTGTCAGTAAGTGACAGAATTTCTGAAAGAAAGACAGAAGGTTTACCAAAACTCATGTTATACCTGCAGGAATCCTGTGTGTGTCAAAGCATTTACGGTTTCACAATACAGTACACTTTTCCCTGTTGTGCACACATACACACACATGTTCAGGTTATGATAAACAGAAGTGTGAGCTCTGAAGTAAATAGGATGTGAGGAAGAAAAAAAGAGATTGGCTCCTTTTACGGACGAGTTACATACATATAAATCCACAGTTCGCCGGAGTATATAAACAAAGCTGTGTATTATCACATTCTGCAGACAGAGAAGTTAATTAGACAGGGACCAGCAAAGGCAGATACTTTTCATAAAAATGAAGAGAACAACATTCTAGGCAGATGGGCCAACACTCTTTCAGCAGATGGCTTTGCTAATTAGATACTGGCAAAAGATAACATAAAAAAAAAAAAAAACTAGTTTAATTACACGGTGCCAAAAATTAACAACCACCTGAGGGCTTTTTTAAAAAATATGTTTGCATTCATATACTTATGTCATGGATTTCTCTGAAATGCTGGAGAATGTTAAATTGTCATGATGGTTATAAACAAATTGCCAGGGACTGTGAGATTGTATGTGTTCAAAAGAGAAGCAAAATGCAAACGAGTTGGAATTTGAAACAGTTGTGATTTTTATGCGACCTGAGTCAAGAGTCAATCTAGTTATCCTTGGGCAAAGGCAGCTTCGATAATTATTTTAGGGGTCACACTTGATAGGTTCAAAACAAGTGGCAATTGGGAATTCCCTGGCAGTTCAGTGGTTAGGACACTACATTTCCATTGCAGGGGGCCTGGGTTTGATCCCTGAACTAAGAAACTGGGGACACTTGAGATGTTAAGGTGTGCACGGCAAGACATAAAGGGGTCAAGAGTTGAGTCACTTTGAAAGGATTTGTCCAGTCTGCCTCTGTGTCTTTACTTCTTAGTGGATATTAAGCGTATTCATTCACTTTCATGTCAATTCGCCGCACACCTACATTTACATTTATGGCAGACGTAGGCAAGCCCATTTTATTCTTACTGGTGGTTTCCAAATCAGAGAATTGGAAGGGGACGTTCATCACATTTTCTAACTACTGTTGTTTTTTTTTTAATTCTTACAAAACTGAAGTCATCCAACATTAGAGAAACATCTGAACCTCAGAAAGTCCCGTACAAACATGTTATAATGATTGTTTAAATCCTTATATATCAAAGCCCAAGATTTTCTTCCACAAAATAATACCAAGTCAAACTTCCTTTGATCACTGGCCAGTGGAGATCCCAATTTGTCAAATGCTCATTGGGGCTTTTGTTTTATAACTGGGCTTTTTAAATTCCGGGCTCTTCTTTTTAATTGAGCAGACAACGTATGAGATTCCCAGGGCTGATGTAACAGAGCACTGCAAACTGGGTGGCTTTAAACAGTATAAATCTATTTTCTCACAGTTCCCAAGGGGTAGGTCAGAAATCAGCCAGAATTGCTTTTTCTGGGCTCCCCCGCCTCTGGGGACTGCTGGCCACCCTTGACCTTCGTTGGCTCCTGGAAGCATCACTCTAGTCCTTGCACCTGACATCATACAGTCCTCCCCCAGTGTGTCTCTGTCCAAACGCACTTCTCAAGAAAACATTAGTATTTGAATTAGGGCCCATTCAATCCATTAGTGTAACTAATTACATCTGCAAAGACTCCGTTTGC
Organism: Neotragus moschatus; assembly: GCA_006410615.1. Classification (NCBI taxonomy): domain Eukaryota; kingdom Metazoa; phylum Chordata; class Mammalia; order Artiodactyla; family Bovidae; genus Neotragus; species Neotragus moschatus. The sequence continues at coordinate 14,275 of SJYA01006442.1, forward strand.
TAAAAAGGTCACATTCNGAAGCATCACTCTAGTCCTTGCACCTGACATCATACAGTCCTCCCCCAGTGTGTCTCTGTCCAAACGCACTTCTCAAGAAAACATTAGTATTTGAATTAGGGCCCATTCAATCCATTAGTGTAACTAATTACATCTGCAAAGACTCCGTTTGCTAAAAAGGTCACATTCTGAGCATCCAGTTGATGAATTTTGGAGGGACCCCATTCAACACAGCAGAGATAGCCAGACATCGCGACATAAGAAACCCTGAAACCGACAACTGACAGCACCTTAATGAGGGGCACTGCTCTGCTGCAAATCAGCCACATCTTCCCAAAGCATGGATAACAGTTTATAAAGCTTCCAGTCGCTCAGTCCCGTCGCTCAGTCGTGTCTGACTCTTTGCGATCCCATGGACTGCAGCACACCAGGCCTCCCTGTCCATCACCAACTCCCGGAGATGACTCAAACTCATGTCTGTTGAGTCGGTGATGCCATTCAACCATCTCATCCTCTGTGGTCCTCTTCTCCTCCTGCCTTCAATCTTTCCCAGCATCAGGGACTTTTCAAAAGAGTCTGTTCTTCACATCAGGTGGCCAAAGTATTGGGGTCTCAGGTTCAGCATCAGTCCTTCCAATGAACACCCAGGACTGATCCCCTTTAGGATGGACTGGTTGGATCTCCTTGCAGTCCAAAGGACTCTCAAGAGTCTTCTCCAACACCATGGTTCAGAAACTTTGGTTACATGCTAATCACAGTGGTACCTGCTCTCTATACATTTATCTCACGTATACACCTCTCTATAATTTTATGGAGTGGAAAATATCAGTAAGGTTATGTTCAGGAAGAGGACAGTGGTTAAGACACTTTGCAAAACCACAAAGAGGGTTAGTGGGACACCAGGATTCAGATTTGGTAGCTTGNTGCTCTCTATACATTTATCTCACGTATACACCTCTCTATAATTTTATGGAGTGGAAAATATCAGTAAGGTTATGTTCAGGAAGAGGACAGTGGTTAAGACACTTTGCAAAACCACAAAGAGGGTTAGTGGGACACCAGGATTCAGATTTGGTAGCTTGGAGGAAGTCTCGGCTCTAATCCACTCTCCCTTCACTTTGAAATTGTCAAAGTAATGGACCTTCATCGGAAAAGGAAATGGTAATCCACTCCAGCGTTCTTGCCTGAGAAATCCCAAGGACAGAGGAGCTTAGCGGGCAGGCTACAGTCCATGGGCTTGCAAAGAGCTGGACACAATCTAGTCATTGAGCACCACTGACTTTCCTTACTGCCTGTCAGTGTTTTCTTTTTTCCCTTAATTTAGAAAGTGAAGTGAAGTCAAAGTCGCTCAGTTGTGTCTGACTCTTTGCAACCCCATGGACTGAAGCCTGCTAGGCTCCTCTGGCCGTGGGATTCTCCAGGCAAGCATAGTAGAGTGGGTAACCTTCCCGTTCTCCAGGGGATCTTCCCAACCCAGGGATCGAACCCAGGTCTCCCGAATTGCAGGCAGATTCTTTACCATCTGAGCCACCACGAAAGTCCATAATTTAGAAAAAAGAAAAAAAACCAAACAACTGTACACTTAAAGCATAGAAATGTGTGTACACTTAAATTTGGAGCTGTGGCCATTCAGCAAACATTAATTAGTCACACAAGCCATCGATGGCCCTGTCATGGGATGCAGTCCTTTTTAAAGCCTCTGGGCCCACTCATGGTCCTAGCATCGATTTTAAAGGAGGTGTGATTCATCTAATGAAACTCTACAGTTACAACTGCATAGCCAGGGTATGATATAGAAACTGAGGTTGATTTTGTGACATTACACATTTTATTTTCTTGGGCTCCAAAATCACTGCAGATCGTGACTGCAGCCATGAAATTAAAAGACAGTTGATCCTTGGAAGGAAAGCTATGATTAACCTAGCCAGGGTATTAGAGAGCAGAGCAGTCACTTTGCCAACAAAGGTCTGTCTAACCAAAGCTATGGTTTTTCCAGTAGTCATGTGCGGATGTGAGAGTTGGACTACGAACAAGGCTGAGAACTGAAGAACTGATGCTTTCAAATTGTGGTGCTGGAGAAAACTCTTGAGAGTCCCTTGAACTGCAAGGAGATCAAACCAGTCAATCCTAAAGGAAATCAACCCTGAAAATTCATTGGAAGGATGGATGCTGAAGCTCCAATACTTTGGCCACTTAATGCAAAGAAATGATTCACTGGAAAAACATTCTGAGGCTGGGCAAGATTGAGGGGAGGAGAAGGGGGTGACAGAGGATGAGACGGTTGGTTGGCATTACTGCCTTGATGGATATGAGTTTGAGTTAAGTTCCAGGAGATGATGGACAGAGAAGCCTGGCAGGTGCAGTCCATGGGGTCACAAAGAGTCGGATACAACTGAGCGACTGAACAACAACAACACATCTTGAATATCAGAACGGTCTGCTCTTGAGACAGCAATGATTTTGTGCTTTAAAAATGGATGCTGAGATCCCATCCCCGCTTCTGCCACAGCCTTCCAGGGGTCCTTCATTTACCTGGAGTAAAAGCTAAAGCCATCTGGAAGGGTCTGCCAGAGCCACTCCCCTTCTCTCTGCTTTCCTAGCCCCCATCACCCCCATACCCCATGCCGATCCTCAGACAAGGCAGACAGGCTCCCTGTGGCTTGTGTGCCAGCTCATCCCACTTCCTGGGACACCCTCCTGGCTAACGCCTATGCCTCCAGCTCATCTCTGCTCAAGGGTCACCTCCTCGCGGGGCCTGTGTGGTCATGCGTGGAAACAGCAGCAGGCGTTCTCAGCCCCCCCGGAAGGTGACTCCCCACTTGGGTAGGTGTCTCGTCCTCTCGGTTCACTTCTATGTCCCCAGCACCTGGAACCCTGCTTCACACACAATGAGATGTTTGTTCAACAGCCCGCTTGCCGCATACATGAATAGGCCAAGGAAGCTCTACGCCTGCAACCCTGAAGCGGCTCCAGGCACCCTGATGGTGCCCCCAAGTGGAAGGGACACCTGAGGCTTTGGCACCATACCCTGCACATCTGTGGCCCGCGCACCACATCAGTGTTTCTTCTGAACCCTCCCCTGACATTGGGAAGAGACACACCAAGGCGAGCGCAGGGTCCCCAGGCTTTTAGGCAGCAGGGGCTGGCTTCATGCTAGATCATTTTCCACAGAATGGTGTGGGGGACGGTTAGGGGTTGATTCCAGCACATCCATTTATTATGCTGCCACTGATCTGACAGGAAGCAAAGCTTAGTTGGTAACATGAGCGATGTGGGGAGCAGCCACAAATACAGATGGAGCTTTGCCTGCTCACCCACCACTCACTTATCATCTGCTGTGCGGTCCAGTTTCTAACAGACCACAGACAGGTACTGGTCCTCGGCCCAAGAGTTGGGGACCCCTGCACTGGACTGCAGATGTCTACATTTCCTCTGCATTTGTGTGTGTGTGTGTGTGTGCTTTCACTTTCTTAAGTAAAGTCGTATATAAAATCTCATATGTTGTTGTTTAGTCACTAAGTCTCATCCAACTCTGTGACCCCATGGACTATAGCCTGCTGTCAGGCTCCTCTGTCCATGGGATTCTCCAGGCAAGAAGACTGGAGTAGGTTGTCATTTATTTCCTACTCCAGGGGATCTTCTCAAGCTAGGGATAGAACCTGCATCCCCTGCACTGGCAGGCAGATTCTTTATCTCGGAGCCATCAGGGAAGCCCTATAATCTCTCAGTTCTGTTCGGTTCAGTCGCCCAGCCGTGTCTGACTCTTTGTGACCCCATGGACTGCAGCATGCCAGGCCTCCCTGTCCATCACCAACTCCCAGAATTTACCCAAACTCATGTCCATCGAGTTGGTGATGCCATTCAACCATCTCATCCTCTGTCATCCCCTTCTCCTCCTGCCCTCAATCTTTCCCAGCATCAGGGTCTTTTCAAATGATCTCATATAAAAGAATGCAAAAGTGGTATTTACTAAATTCATGTTATAAATATAATCAAGATGATAGCATTAAATCATTTTAAAAAAGGGGTGACTTTAACTGACCCTGAGTCATAGCACACTCAATATCCAATCAGTTCAACATTTTGTTTTGGTTACTGAAATAATCTTGATTCATACCAATTAAGTAGTATTAAATAAGTTCACCTTTGAATCTTAGTTACTTTGGAGTAAAATCTCAAATGACAGCAAACAATTTATTCCATGCTCTACAAAAAACCAGCTTATCCGGGTAATCATAGCAATAAAATTTATGTCACTAAAGGTTGCCAATCCCTTAAATTTTTATATATGGTATACATCAATGTAACTAATTGTTAATTAATAGAACTAAAATATATGCAATGCCTAAAATCCCTTAGCACCTCTAGAATTCTGGGACTCTAGGAAGCATATTTGGTTCTAAGGAACCAAGCATCTTTGATGAGCAATCTAAAGTGTGGAGGGACTTTCCTGGTGGTCCAGTGGTTAAGACTTGGCCTTCCAATGCAGGAGGTGTGGGTTCAATCCCTGGTCGGGCAACTAAGATCCCACATGCCTCNCTCTAGGAAGCATATTTGGTTCTAAGGAACCAAGCATCTTTGATGAGCAATCTAAAGTGTGGAGGGACTTTCCTGGTGGTCCAGTGGTTAAGACTTGGCCTTCCAATGCAGGAGGTGTGGGTTCAATCCCTGGTCGGGCAACTAAGATCCCACATGCCTCTTAGCCAAAAAAACAAAACATAAAACAGAAGGAATATTGTAACAAACTCAATAAAGACTTTAAAAAGAGTTCACAACCAAAACAAAACAAAACAAAACAAAAAGCTTAAAAAAGCAAAATGCTTGGAGTGAGATTGAATTTGGAGAAAATGTAATGGAAGGTGAGTTCTAATAACCCCATTCTACTCCTGAACATGAATGGGCCCTCTCTAAATGATTTTGCAGATTAGGAAGGAGGTCAATATCAAGGACATTATAAAATCTGGTAGAATATTTAGAATTATGACGTTCAGACACGGAAGGATCAAACAACTGTTATATTTCTAAAATGTTGCCATCAGTGAAAATGTTGCTAGAAGGTAAGCTAGCAAGCACAGCTGCTCTTGGTTTCAAAGAAGTGATTTTCACGGATCCAAAAGAGATTGGTTTGAAAAATGGCATACTGTCCAATTTACCAGCCTAAATGTAGGGGTAAAATTGTAATTATGGAGAAATGATTATTTTTATATATAAACTTGCTGAAGTATTTGTATATAAAGAATCCACTACAAAGTAAATCAAGCATGGGATAAAAGTGTTGACTTCAGATTAGACTGACTTCTCAAGGACCAGCTCCTTAACTGCATATTTCCCAAATGCTTGAAAAGTATTGCTTCAATGCCATATCTTCAAACATACGATTACATCTTCCATAACACAGATGGGGCAATTCAAACATCACGATATTTGTAATGCTCAACAAAAACGGTGATGTTCATTAGAAATGAAACAGATATAACACAATCAAATTAAAAGTAGACATCCTAGCAGATGTAACACCTGTTACATCATGGAAAGAAGTACCCTGAAAGGAATAAATTGATTATGTAGTCATGAGAAATATCAGACCAAGGTGAGATATTTTAACACGTCTTTAAGACTTCAGAGAGTAATGACAAGAGGTCTTGCAAAAAAATAAAAATAAAAAAGGCAGCAAATTGACATGGAATGTTCTGCTGGACCTCAGTCAACTGGAAGGATAAGCAACTTTGCATAATGAATGTTGTCCTGGAAATGTCTCCACAAGGCTAAATTTGTACTAGGGCTTTGACCAAAGCCTGCCTATACAGAGCGCTTGACTACTGACAATCGCATTTTAGATCCATGGGGAAAAGAACAGCAACAATTGTGGCCACACTACAGGAATGAGTTTCCCAGCCATAGAACAAGACTTCATTTAGGAATGCAGTTAAAGAGTTTCAAAGAGACTGCATCTCACAGTGAAGGAGTGTAGAAGGGATCACATCTCACAGTGAAGGACCAATATGAAGGGCCAAGGTACTAATTTTGAGGCAACATGAGGTATAGAAAAATACTCTAGCAACCATAGCATGAGTGTGAAGAGATACAGATGCTTTGTTTCACTTACTTTTATTCTGTTGAGGTCAAAACATTTTTTGTGTATGTTTTCAAGATTCCTTTGTGATCCTATATGTTAGGTTTCTCTTGCTTGAAGCATAAAGTCACTTTTATTGGGTTCATCAGTTTTGGTCCATTACTGTATATTCTGGCTATATCGTAATGAAT
>SJYA01006443.1:0-12935 GCA_006410615.1 Neotragus moschatus
AAAAAAAAAAAAAAAAAAACACAAGCCAATAGCCTGACAGTGTAGCTCCTAATGTTTCATCTTAAGATATCATTCATAGTTCTCAATGGAAAAAAAAATCACACAGCTTTAACAACAAAAAGAATATACCCACAATACAAGTAAGTAGCCCCAGAGGGGAAGACTCCTACCTTTAAGGGACCAAGATTCCTAGAGTGTCATCAGGGCTTGAGTGCCTTGGCTCTGCTCCCTCCAAGGGCTCCGTTCCTCAGAGGAGCACCCCGACAGGGCCAAGCAGATGGCCACTTGGCAGCCCACACACAAGCAGCAATCCAGACAGAAAGACAGTCTTTCCCTGCTAGTCCTGCAGAAAAGTGCCGAATGACTGCCAACCAACCTGGCTGATCACACGCGCATCCCTTAAACTAATGCTGTGTCTCCCCGGTGCTGCCGTCCAGTTCTGTCAGGAGCTGGGGGAGACAGGAGAGGACAGCTTCCACAAAAGAGCCACTTACGACATTTAGGCCCTGGCATACGGTGTGGACTGAGAGAGGTCTGAGAGAACAGACAGGACAAAAGCCACTCTAGACAGAAAACTACAGTTGCCACAGCCCAGCATAACAAAGTTTTCAACTTTTCATCTTCATAAAAGTAAGTCTTTCTTTAAGCTAAACCTCAGATTTATTTTTCTACTGAGGACAAATAAAGAGAGAAAAGCAGAGCTCGATGGAAAGTAGGGAGGAGCAGCATCTTCCCTCCTACATGGCTATACACACCCCTTGTCCTCACAGTGATGCCTGAGAGGACTCCCATAACTCCTGGAGCTCTAAGGGACAGTCTGAAAACCAGGGCTCTGATTTAGATGTTTTGGAGGGAAAGCTGCACTAATGTTCCAAATCTTGCCTTAGAAATGATGTATCATATCTCTAACAATCAGTATTTAACCCTTCTTTTGCAATTGCAGGGCTTCCCTGATAGCAGTTGGTAAGTTATCCACCTGCAATGCAGGAGATCCCAGTTCAATTCCTGTGTTGGGCAGATCCACTGGAGAAGGGACAGGCTACCCACTCTAGTATTCTTGGGCTTCCCTTGTGGCTCAGCTAGTCAAGAATCCGCCTGCAATGCAGGAGACCTGGGTTCAATCCCCGGGTTGGGAAGATCCCCTGGACCTTCTCCCATTCCAGTATTCTTGCAAGAGAAATTAAATAGTTAAAATCCTTAATGCTTTTATTAAATGCTTAAAATCCACATTTCGGCTCCCTCTAGGATGCAGTTTTATTTACTGCAGTCCAAGTACATATGAAGGTCTCAGAATCAAGTCCTCTAGGGATGACTGCCAATTGGTTTAATTTTCAAAATCAATATCAATGCTCAGAGCTAGTACAACCTTCAATCCTACAGAAAATTCTAGCTGCATAGTAATTCCAGACAACACTTAGTTCTTTCTATTTTGAGATTGCTTTTATAGAAAAACTTTTTGATGAGTCATACCTTAACTTATGCTGTAATCTTAAAAGACCATCTTAATGATTAGATTAGCTAATTGCTCCAAATGTCCTCCTGCCAGAGCAGGCACGAGGAGCCCCGCCCATGGCAAAGGTCATGAGGTTGAGGGGTCTGACAGGCAAAGGCGAGTCTGGCCTTAAGGGAGCCTCGCTGGATTTTCTCGAGCATCCACCCCCAAAACCAGAGTCCACCTGCCGTACTGCATCATGCTTCTCGCTCACGCTTCTGACATTAACAGGGGGCTGTCCCCACCACCTTCCTCTGGAAAAAGTTAACTTAGAGCTCCAATTGACAGTCTCCTGCATATAAAAGGAGTGTTTCAGCTCAAACCCCTCTGATGGCTCTCTAACTTGCCTTACCCAGACTTTTACAACTACACATGTGATTGTTTACGGCCCCCCAACCACGAGAGGCACAAAGCTTAAAGCATCTTAAAGAAAAAGAGCCCCTTTTTTAAAAGCTAAAAATTATATTGGTGATGGGTTTCACTGTTGAGTCAATGACTGCTGCCAGGCCTCCAGATTCTTTATCTTTTAGGTACTTGGAGGATATTAATCAATGTAATTGGGATATAGAAAAAGGAATATAGTAGTTTTGATGTTAGCAACACTAGACTTTTGAGTTAATGAACTTTCTCTTTGTTATAAATCACTGTACTCCTCTTTCCTTGTTATAAATTGTGTCCTTGCTATGTAAGAATGTAACCTTAATTAGTACTTTCTGAGAGTGGCACCAGACTTTAGTAAGAACAACACTTTTAAGGCAAATAAGTTTTCTGGTAGACAGATCCTTATCAGAAAAGGGCCATAAAATGCTAATAGGCCTCCTGGCCAGAAGATGATGTAAATCACCTAAGACTGGTGTATACAGCTAGGTATGCAGAGAGGAAAGCCTGGTCTCGATAAGAGTCAGGGCTGCTGATGCTGCATAATTTTGTATTATCCATTGATCTCTATGTACAACCAAAAGTATAAAAAGCTTTCCCAGACAATAAAGGATGGACCAGACACTGGAAAGATTGGTTTCCCCTATGTGGTCTTTTCTCCTTCTCTTCTTTTCTGGCTGAATTCCCATCTCGAGCGTGGAGGCTCACCATGTCTACTTACTTGCCCTGGTTTCTAAGACCCACGTGAGAGGGAGCCCAAGGCGGGGCACCCTCCACTATTCAAGTGGGCGCCAGTGGCCTACGTAGACAGTGCAAGTTCCTTGTCTTGGAACTTTATTGGTTTTCCACGTAAACCAAGTTATTCAGCCTCTTTTCTCTACTAATTTTCCTACTACACTATTCTTTCCTAATCTCTCTTTATATTTCTAAATAAATAAGTTTTTTCTCACTGACTCCATCTCCCCTTCAAATTCCCTGGATCCACCAGGGCTGGACCCTGGCATCCTCCCTTATTAAAATAACTGAAGAAACAAACTGTCAAAGATCACCACGTCCAGCACCAGAAATAAACAGGTACGGCTTACACGTCAACCTATGAACATTATTAGTGGTTTAAAAGTCTGTTAAGCTACATTCAGTGTTACTAAATACATGGTTTTTTAAGCAAATATAATTGAGAAATACATCTGTCTCTAACTGCAACACGATCATGAAAGAGGAAAAAAAGGACACACTTAGTCACAAATCATAAATACAAGAGCAGAGAAAGTTTGGCTCAATTTTTTCTGTCTGTAAGAAGGTATTCTCATCAAGGAAGACCTGCCCAATGGCCACATACTAGTAGGGCAGGTATCAGGCCACCCTCAATGTGCTGACACTTCAGGCCATTAACACTGTCTGCCCTTCTCTTCAGTCCCTCTGGTCACAGCTGTATGACACCTGGGCCATCTGACACCTGTGCCATTATGTTTTAAAACTTAGTTTTGTGTTTTCCATACCACGTTCAAGTAAGAGAAAGAAAGGAAGGAGAGAGAGAACAGTGAACAGAGATGGAAGGGGGGAAAAAAACAGAAAGAGAAAAAAAGCCTGATAAAGAGGTGAAGCAAGAAGAAAAAAAAAAATCACATTTTCTGAGACCATGATTCTGAATATGTACCTCAACTACAAGAGTGTACTGAGCCTGTCAAAGATTAAATTCTGACTACAAACACATGATTTCAGGGAGAAAGAAATAGAAGAGATATTTAAGGAGATTAACATGATTGAGGAGGCATTCTAATAAGTTCAGAAACGTTCAAAAGACAGAGACATGTCATATGTATAAGAAAATGGCAGGAACCTCTAGAAGTATTATCAGGAAACACTCTCAGGATAAAACGAGGTTTGTAGAAACTGAAGTTCCATTTAGTTATCTTACGCTATTAACAATCATAGAAAACATACATAACTCTACAAACACCTTCCTGATCAAAGAAAATAATCTTCAGAACACGTACAGAAATCTAAACCTGGAAAGGGGAAACGAAAACCCAGAGCCTGGTGAGGATGGTGCCGTCGGGACTCTGAGACCCTCTAAGTGAACCGCGGCCTCCTAACCCGCACCGATGACAGCGCAGGAGCTTGCGCGCGAGCTCCCGGAGCACCTGCCTGGCCTGTCAAGAGAAGCGACGGCGCGAGCGCTCCTAGGCGCCGGCAGCCTCCTGCTTCCTGATCGCGGTGGAGACTATGCAGGCGTTTAGTTCACAGCCAGTTGAACTTGCATGCGCTTTACGCACGTTTTACGTGCGCATTTCACACACACAGGCCTAAAAAATTTAAGAGGTAGGACGACTGGGGAAGGGCAAATGTGGTCTCATTTTTCAAAAACTACAGCTAGATACATTTAATACGAGTCCCTACCAAGAGTCTTACAAACTGAGAGAACAGTCTGTAAAAGCTAATGAAGATGTCATGGGAATTCACACACCGCAAGGCCATGAGCCCTCCTTTTCCAACAGAGTTCCTGTTTGGAAGAGCTACGTACGCGGTGTCCTACTCACACAGGGCAGCCCTCATGGTAAGGGGTGGGGAGAGGCAAGACGGAGACGTGCCCTGATGGAACTGTTGTGTCATTTCCTAACTTTGAGGAACCAGACATAAAGGGGATTGTTACTGGATCAAATTCACCCAAGAGTTTTCTAGGATGTGCTGTACAGGGTTATGCCCCATCCTCTCAAGGCAAGGTCAGAATATGGAAGGCATATGATGGCAGATTTCATGGACAACGAATCTGGGCATGATAGATGAATTTAGGGGATCCCTTCTGAAGTTAGGACCAGGAGCCCTTAAAATACAGATGGGAAGGATGGGTGTCTAAAAGAATGAACATGTGGACAGGTGGGTAAGAAGTCTGGGGTGTTTCCACTACGGGCTTCCATTTCTTCTATGAAGGGCACACGTGAGGAGGGAGACAGTAGGGAACAGAAGGGATGGGGGGAAGTCGATGTAGAGAAGAGAAGGGAAGGCTGACTGGAGACACAGTGAAAACATTGAGGTTCAATGCAAATGGCAAGGAGTGCATTTCACCACTGTCTGTGTTTTAAAAATACCTCCATATACATATTTCCACTATTTTTTAGATTCTTCTCCCATCAGGGTCATTACAGAGTACTGACTAGAGTTCCCTGTGCTATAGGGTAAGTTCTTATTAACCATTTATTTTATATATAGTGATATAAAACAGGCTCACTTTGCTGTATACCTGAAACTAACACAACACTGCAGATCAACTATACTCCAATAAAAATTAAATATAAAAAATAACTCCATTATCATTATGAATAATCCATTTATATTTTAACAAAGGTTTTTAGCCCTAATTTCAGAGGATATTCAAAACCAAATTTTAGATATGAAATATTCTGAAACCTTTAATTACTTTAGTATTTTTTAAAATGTTAATAAAATATATCAAGCAAATTATCACGTGAGTAAAAAAGACTAGATTTGGCCAGATACATCCCAAAGTTAAATAAAAGAAAATGAGAAAATAAATAGAGTTTAAGTTCAACAACTTCTTCATTTAACTTTGCTTCAGTCTATTTCACTTTGAGATATTTAAGCACAACACAGTCAATAATATTTTGCTCTTATACTTCAGGATGTGTCTTTAACAAGGGCAAGGGTTAAGGCCTTTGCTAGCAGAGCTGAACAGCCTACTCCAGACTCACGAAGTCAATATGAATGTCCAATGAAATGTGATCAACTGTATGTGATTTAATAAATGTGTGATTTTGACATGTATGAAAAATATAAATGGATCATTAATTTTTTCAGGAGCTTTTAAAGCATTAAATGATACCAAAAAATGTTCTCACAAATGAAATGTGAGAACAGTTCAATTTAACTTTTATGATGTTGCATTTACCAACATTTTTCCCAGAAAATTAATTTCTAAAATGATAATTACCAAAGAAAAATACTGCTTAAAAAAACTCTTTCTTATATTCATTTTTTTCCAGACATAAACATAAGACCTAAAATGAAATCATACTGTCCCCACTTGTCCACAGTTCTGGGTTCCTTTGTCTTAAAAAAAAAAGTCTGAATCTTTGTGATATTTGACAGTGGTCTAAAATGTTGATTCAGAACCTAATGTGTTACTTGGGCAACTGGTCAAACTTGCTGTGGGCTAGATCCCTGTCTTCAACTTTATGAGATCATTATGAGGACTACACAGGTACCCTAGGGAGAGCTCAGGTGCATTAGACTGCTGCTTCTGTTCATCATTCGTACGGAGTTCACAGTGAACAGTGCTTCACCAAACGAGGACAAACATGGCCTGTGTAACTATGGATCACAGTCTGTGTTTGTTAACCTAGCTATCGTGGCTTCTATTCAAGACAGAGTGGTAGAAATCCCCTGGAGGAGAGCATGGCAACCCACTCCAGTATTCTTGCCTGGAGAATTTCCATGGACAGAGGAGCCTGGCGTGTTTCAGTCCATGGGGTTGAGAAAAGTCAGACGTGACTGAGCGACTAAGCGCAGCACCGCGCAGGAGTAGTGGGTAGGCCCATGCAGCATTCGGTGGCGGTGGCAGCTTAGTTGCTAAGTCATGTCTGGCTCTTGTAACCCTATGGACTGCAGCCTGCCAGGCTCCTCTGTCCATGGGGATTCTCCAGGCAAGAATACTGGAGTGGGTTGCCATTTCCTTCTCCATGGGGCATTTAGAAATGGATTACAGCCAATTCTTGGATGAACCATTAAGGAAACTTCATACAGGGCTTCCAGGTAGCACTTAGTGGTAAAGAATCCACCTGCCAATGCAGGAGACATAAGAGATACGAGTTCAAGCCGTGGGTCAGAAAGGTCCCCTTGGTGGTGGTGGGAGGAGGGGCACATGGCAATCCACTCCAGTATTCTTGCCTGGGATTCATGGACAGAGGAGCCTGGTGGGCTACAGTCCATAGGTTCGTAAAGAATCAGACACAACTAAAGGGACTTAGCACACAGAATACAACTAATTGGGGCTATGTATTTTTTTTTTTTATTTTACAAAGAGAAGAAAGAGCATGAGTTATTCTGTTAATTCCAAGTAGTAAAATTTAACGTCTCTCAATATGTGTTTTGCACAACAAACTGTGGAAAATTCTTAAAGAGACAGGAATACCAGACAATCTGACCTATCTCCTGAGAAATCTGTATGCAGGTCAGGAAGCAACAGTTACAACTGGACATGGAACAACAGACTGGTTCCAAATATGAAAAGGAGTACATCAAGGCTGTATACTGTCACCCTGTTTATTTAACTTATATGCAGAGTATATCATGAGAAACGCTGGGCTGGATAAAGCACAAGCTGGAATCAAGATTGCCAGGAGAAATATCAATAACCTCAGATAGGCAGATGACACCAGCCTTATGGCAGAAAGTGAAGAAGAACTAAAGAGCCTCTTGATGAAAGTGAAAGAGGAGAGGGAAAACGTTGGCTTAAAGCTCAACATTCAGAAAACAAAGACCATGGCATCCAGTCCCATCCCTTCATGGCAAATAGATGAGGAAACAATGGAAACAGTGAGAGACTTTATTTTGAGGGGCTCCAAAATCACTGCAGATGCTGACTGCAGCCATGAAATTAAAAGAAGCTTGCTCCTTGGAAGAAAAGCTATGNCTAAGAACTAAAGAGCCTCTTGATGAAAGTGAAAGAGGAGAGGGAAAACGTTGGCTTAAAGCTCAACATTCAGAAAACAAAGACCATGGCATCCAGTCCCATCCCTTCATGGCAAATAGATGAGGAAACAATGGAAACAGTGAGAGACTTTATTTTGAGGGGCTCCAAAATCACTGCAGATGCTGACTGCAGCCATGAAATTAAAAGAAGCTTGCTCCTTGGAAGAAAAGCTATGACCAACCTAGACAGCATATTAAAAACCAGAGACATTACTAACAAAGGTCCACGTAGTCAAAGCTATAGTTTTCCCAGTAATCATGTATGGATGTGAGAGTTGGACTATAAAGAAAGCTAAGCACTGAAGAATTGATGCTTTTGAACTGTGGTGTTGGAGAAGACTCTTGAGGGTCCCTTGGACTGCAAGGAGATCCAACCAGTCCATCCTAAAGGAGATCAGTCCTGAATATTCATTGCAAGGACTGATGCTGAAGCTGAGACTCCAATACTTTGGCCACCTGATGCAAAGAACTGACTCACTGGAAAAGACCCTGATGCTGGGAAAGACTGAGGGCAGAAGGAGAAGGGGATGACAGAGGATGAGATGGTTGGATGGCATCACTGACTCAATGGACATGAGTTTGAACAAACTCCAGGAGTTGGTGATGGACAGGGAAGCCTGGTGTGCTGCAGTCCATGGGGTCACAAAGGGTTGGACATGACTGAGTAACTGAACTGAACTGAATAAGCATTTTAATATTTAAAAATTATGGTTATTTCAAAAACTGGGAGTCATGTTCAGTACATTTTATAAATCCAAATGTGGTACTTATTTATATCAACTTTTATTCTAAATGTCAACAATTTTCAAAATAACCCCAAAATGAAAGATATTCATTAAAATGTGCAAGTATCTATCCAGGATTGACCCAATCCTTTAAGAAGAGTAAAAGCGGATACACAGCTGATCCTTCAACAATGTAAGAATCAGGGGCGTCAACCCCAAGTAGAAGAAAATTTGCATTTAGATTTACAGACCAGTCAGCCCTCTAGGAGGTTATGCGTCTGTGAGTTAACCAACTGTAGGCTGTGTGTAGTGTAGCATGTATTTAGTGGATAGTGAAAGAACAAGTGGAGGCGAGCTGTTCAAACCAGTGTTGTTCAAGAGTCAACTGTAATCTACTATGTGTGGTCTTCAAGTTTCCCATGTCATCATCTACCTCACTCAGATATCCAGCCTCTGCTCAAAAAAGGTAATAACAAGAGGAATCAAAGAAACTGCTTAGGAATTGTAACTATAAATTGGGATAATATGGAAATTTAAAAAAAAAAAAAAAAGCACACGTATCTCCCTGACACTTATCTCCTTCCACGCACTGGTCAAGACAAACCCTCTCTACTTCAACAAGCTATTCATACACAGTGTGTTCCTGCACCCATGATGTGACAAATCATTTCTTCAACCTGGTGTCTGTCCTTCTTTAGATCCCTGCTCTTTCAAAATGGGCCGGAACTCACTGCCTTTTCAGAAGTTGGAGTGCCTGAACCCTTTCATGCTGCTCAAACTTTTTAAAAGGGAAAGGTGGCGCGGCGGGGCCAAGGAGGGTCTCCAGATCACAAAGTACCAGTCTTGACCTAAAACACCTCTTCCCTCTTTTCCTCAGAAATGGACACGGGAAGGGGTGGTTAAATCTCAAACACATTGGTGAAGGCCTGCAGGTGTCTCCGCTACCATCATTCAAATACAGAAGTAGAACTAACCCACTTCAGCTTGTCTGAGTCTCAAGCTCCCTTCCGCGTGTCTAGCCCACAGTCGCACTGCAGGCTCAGCTGGTCTCCAGCGCGCTGTGAGCTGAGACCTGTGCGTGAGTATCCCGTTTCTGGTAAATCCATATGTCTCCTGATCACGGCACATTCCCCTGCCCCCAGCAGGAGTGCTCTTTCCCCTACTTAGATCAGAGACGTAGATGACGCAGCTTAGATGACCACTGGACTCAGGGAAAGGAGAATTTTAACACATTGGAGATCTCTGGAATACAGAATTATCAAAAAATTTGGACATTAAGGAAAATATACCCAAATGCTGAAAATTTTTAATTACTAGGTTCAACTACAGGGATTTGTTAATGCTTTTTTAAATGACTGTTTTCTGTCCTTTCAGTGCTTCTATAAAGACATTTTAAATGACTGGTTTTTGTCCTTCCAGTGCTTCTATAAAATTTCATTAATCTAGAAAACATTTGGAAGTATATTTTTAAATTTTTTAATTAAAGTATAATTACTTTACAATGTTGTATTGATTTCTGCCATACAACAAGAATCAGTCATAACTATATATATAAATGTATCCCCTCCCATCTGAGCCTCCCTCCTACCCTTCCCATTCCACCTCTCCAGGAAGTATATCTCTTAATTTTTGGACATATGGAGATTTTCCTGTTATCCTTTCATCATGGCTTCTTTCCATGATGGTGTAAGAACATACTCTGCATGATCTGCAGTCATCTGAAGTTTGTTGAGACTAGCTTTACAATCCTATTCATAGTTAATGTCAAATAAAATTCTGTATGTGCTTGGAAAGAAAGGGTTATACACAAAGTGTGTGTACATTCTATATGCATCTATTAGGTTAAATTTGTTATTTATGTTCTTCAAACCCACTCATAGTTTTGAATTTTCTACCTGTCAGTTCTATCAGTTATTCAGAAAGTTGTGCTGACTTCCCACAGGGCTGTGAACCTGGCCGTTTTCCTCTGTGTCTGTCTGTCCCTGTGTAACCACACGTGTCACGGAGCAGCTAAGCTCTTTGCATTTGATGCCCTGAGTCTTCTGCCATTCTGCAGTGCTTTTCCTCCCCTCTCCTATGCCTTCTACCTTAATCTCTATTTTGTCTGCCATCGATATAGTTATATACCAGCTTTTTTTCAGTTAGAAAGAACCTGAAATATAACTTTCCATTCTTTTTACTTTCTGTATCCTTGTTTTTAAGATGTGCTTTTTGTACACCTAGCATCTCATTAGCTTGGATTTTTTTAATCTAATCTGACAAACTTTATTAACTAAATAACCTAGTCTAGTTACATTTATTGCAATCACTGACACTTGGATTTATAATGATGTTACTCGCATGTTTTCCCCACCTCTTCTCTATTTTTCCTCTTCTGAGAAGACAACGGTGTTAAGGTTCATTCTCTTCTAAGTTTCTACCTTGTGTTCTTTGTGAATAATGACAATAAATTATTAGGTAAATAAAATGATTCATCAATTTTTATTCTTATTATTTATATGCTTGTTTTCTCAGTGGGATTGGGGTGATGTTTAACTTTCCTAGTTAATAAATTCTAATGATTTTAGCTGATAGCAAAACACAGGACATAAAATCTTTATGAAATTTTGATACAGCTACCATCTGGTATTTACGATTAACCAATCCATTGAAGTACAAGGCTACCCATTTAAAAAGATGGCAACACTCTCAGAATAACTGCTGTGTAGGCAGTCACCAAGCTGCTTTCAAATTTGTTTTTATTCTTCTAGTTTTATAGATAAAACTCTAGTTTCGCTAGAGTATGTTATCACAAAATAAATGTCTACCTATCAGATACTACTGATCCTCGCAGCACCCAGCTGTCACTAATTGTGTTTACTATTCTATCATAACTCTCTTTAAGATCCAAAAAAAAAAACCATTGAAGCCAAATTCCTCAGAAACAAAACAGTGTTATTTCACTTTTAACGGGGGGAAAATGAGTATTATAATTGTATCATTGATTTTTTTTAAGTTTCAAGCAAACATATACATGATCGATTGTGAGATGTGAATAAACTGATACAAGGCTCTGCACTGTAAAACGAAGCAAAATTGACATGACACGCTGGGTGACTGTAGAAGTAAAAGCTGGAACATCGCTAGGAAAAGGCTGCAAGTGGCCACGGCTAGTAGCATACAACAAGACTCGGTCTGGCGCTCTAGAAGCTTTATCACAGCCCTAGAGCGCCTCAGGAAAGACACCTCAGTCCAAACTTACAGTCTAGCAGCTAGTTTAAGCAAAAGGACACGTCGTCAATATTACTGGAACTTACGAGAAAATGACACACAGATGCGTAAATGCTTGCCTTTTCTTGTCACTGTAACCTGTCCCCACCAGTGGGCTATACTGAAGAACTACAGTGGAGTAACAGCAGATGCTCAGAGGGGCAGACACGGAAGCACACCAAAGAGTCATTTACTGACTTCAGAGGTTTTATCCATTTTCAGTATCAGAGTATGCCTGTGCTCTCCAATAGACACTCTTCAACAGAAAATGCTCACACAGGCACTAACAAGTTCTTGTTGTTTGACCTCACTGCTGAATGGCATATGCATATTTCTACGTTACTACTTTTAGATCATGTTACTTGCCAGGCTGGAGCGGGGGGGTCTCTGACTCACCCCTTTAGTCCATTACATACTGGTTGACTCAAAATAGTTTACTGTTTTCAAACCAAGGGCTACCCAGGAAGTGCTAGTCGTAAAGAAACTGCCTGCCAATGCAGGAGACACTGATTTGATCCCTGGATCAGGAAGACTCCCCTGGAGGAGGGCATGGCAACCTGATCCAGTATTCCTGCCTGGAGAATCCCATGGACAGGGGAGCCTGGCAGGCAGCGGTCCACAGGACCAAGAGTCGGACACGACTGAAGAGACCTAGCGCACACACCCTCAGACTAAGCTCACTGTGGTTGGGGACGCGCATCTGCACACTACCACCATCATGCTTACATAACGTGCTCCATAAAAAGAGGGCGCAAACATGAGATGCAGAGGAGAAAAGTCAAGCTCCATCCTCCTCCTGCTACTTTATCTGCAGCCTGACAATGCTCAAGGAGTAAATCCTTAACTCTACCAATAGGGAGCTCTCTAAGACAGAGCTTCTGGTCCCCAAAAGCAGATAAAACCTCACAGGCCACGTGCCCATACAGCTCACCTCCTAGTCCTCTAGCTGCTTCCACACAGCTGCTCCCTCACAGACACCCACCAGTGCAGCGCCTTCCAGGACATCCTGGTCAGTCACACTCGGGTCCAAGAGTCAAGCGAAGTTCCAACCTGCAGGAACCCAGAGTTCCTCCCCTACCCTGCTCTCCAGCCTCAGTGCCACTCACTCTCCTGCCTCGGAAGCTAGCCTCCTGTTCAGATGAGCCAGTACAAGAGTGACTTTCCCCTTAAGTGAGACTCATCTTATCACAGAACCACAGGGCTCACAAAGTTCACGTCACATAGATACACAGAGGATCTTTCTTCTAAGTGCAACCACATGGCAGCTGAAGATTGAGGAAAGAGGCAGGAAAAGTGGTGAAGGCGCAGACACAGAAAGGAAACAAAGAAAATGCCAAAACTCAAGCTCACTTTCAAGTTACTTCTGCCTAAGGGGCAAGGGG
>SJYA01006444.1:10630-21127 GCA_006410615.1 Neotragus moschatus
TGGAGGGGTGTACAACCTAGAGTTAGCCCCAGTGTTGACTATGGCCCCCAAACATGTGCTTGGCTGAGCTACTGTCATTTAAGCATTCAAAAATTATGAGGACTTTTAATAATTTATTTATATACCACCAGTACCTAAATGGCATTACAGGCACATCTCATTTTGCTGCTTTTTGCTTTACTGCACTTTGAAGATATTTGTGTTTTTTACAAACTGAAGACTTATGGAATACTTGCATCAATCAAATGTATTGGCACCATTTTTCCAAAAGCATTTTTCCACCTTCTGAGCAGTTTCAACAAAGACCTCAGCTGACCCACTGGGAATCTCTCAAACTGAAATAACTTCAAAATTGGCCCAATAAATGAAAAGTATATCAGACTTTTTTAGCCCACAGGAATTTGTAATAGATATGAGCTACTTTTGGAGAAGAGGGTGAAGCAGCTTTCTATAGAATAGTGCAATTTCTTTTAAGGACTGATAGCAGAGGCCTATCAGTCAGCAACACTCTTAGTCACTGAAAGTCAATCTTTTCAGTTCTTATGGGAGATCCAGATGGTTTATCACAACCACCACAAATGTCCTCCAAAAAAAAAAAAACCTCTAAATTTTTAATATTGTCCTTGAGGAATATATGCCTCTTTCTAGTAAAATTTTTTCAGATCTGAATATTTAAGAGTATATATCAAGTTTAATATAATCATTTCCTGTCAGTACTAATTGTTATCCTTCAGGGAAAAAGTTTTTGGCAATTGTCTACTTGGAAACAAAAACAACTTACATTAAGTTTTCACCAAATTATTTGGTTTTATTTTCATATTTCTTGTGCAATAACTTCAATAAATTATATTAACCAGACATTATTTGCATTGGGTGATTGAATTAGTCTAACATGTTGCAACAAAATGTGATTGTTTTCTGAATCATTATGACCACATAGAAGGTTTAAAACAGAATCTTGACTATTCCCTAAATAATTCACTTAATTAATCATTGTTTTAAAAATTATATTTACTTTGTCTCTCATGTATCTTTTTCTCTTTGAAATTGTAGTGATGTGCTTAAGCTTCAGACTTTAAACTTCGATGTCTGAAGTATTTATTAAGACTTTAAACTTCGATGTCTGAAGTATTTATACACAATCTATCAATCCTTTGTTTTTGTCTACTAAGCAAAAATAAGGATTCAGTTCAGTTCAGTCGCTCAGTTGTATCCGACTCTTTGTGACCCCATGAATCACAGCACACCAGGCCTCCCTGTCCATCACCAACTCCCTTGGATTGATCATCATTGTAATGAAGACTATATTTTACATACCTTATCCAGGTATAAAAATAAGAAATAAGTGATCAGAGTTTCCATTAATCAAGGGATAAGGCTTTCAGTAGGAAGACAGAGCAATAAAAAAAAAAAAAAAAGACTTGTTTCTCCCAACATATTTATCCACAAGAAATCAGATTAAAATGAAAAAGTATGAGTAGCCTGGAAGAGGAAGTGATATCATAGATTAAAAATCTTACAAACTGGACTTGAGGAAAATAATAAGGTTGGGGTAGGTTAAAGAGGTTAAAAAGCATTTTTATCTGGGTGGTAGCCCCCTATCTTTATTCTCAGTTCTTTTACTTGAATGTGTTTAAGAGTCTGGTAATTTTCAAGGTCAAATTGAAAGAAAGTGAAAGTGATAATCACTCAGTTGTGTCCGACTCTTTGTGACCCCATGGACCGTAGTCCACCAGTTTCCTCTGTCCATGGAATTCTGCAAACAAGAATACTGGAGTGGGTTGCCATTCCTTTCTCCATGGGAATCTTCTGGACCTAGGGATCAAACCCCAGTCACCTGCACTGCAGGTAATTCCTTACTGTAGGAGCCACCATGGAAGCAAGTTTAAAAAGGTAAATTTAATATTCAGTGAATGTTAATTACAGGCCAGGGATTGTTTTAAGCATTTTGAAGGCACAGCTTAGCAGATTCTCAAATTAGCCCTTTGAAATGATATTATTTATAACATTTTAAGGAATCTCAATACAGTTTTGCATAGTGGCCACTCCAAATTACTTTTCCCACCAATGGTGCACAAGGATTCCCCATTCTTCACATCATTGCAACAATTGTTATTTGCTGTCATTTTGGTGATAACCATTCTGATAGGTGTGAGGTGATATCTAATTGTGGCTTTAATTTGCATTTTCCTGATGATTAGTGATGACGAGTAGTTTTTCACATGTCTGTCAGTCATCTGTATGTCTTCTTTGGGAAAATATCTATTCAGGTCCTCTGCCCAGCTTTTAATTGTTTTCTTATTTTTACATGTTCAGTTACATGAGATCTTTGTATATGTTGAATATTAACCTATTATGGGATATATTATTTGCAGATATATTATTCCAATCAGTATATTTGCATTTCATTTTGTTGATAGTTCTTTTTTGTGTGTGTGTCCAAAAGCTTTTTAGCGTGATGTAGTCCCATTTGTCTATTTTTCCTTTTGTTGCCTTTGCTTGAGGAGACATATCAAAAAATATATTGCTAAGTTTGATGTCAAAGATCATCTTGCCTATATATTCTTCTAGGAGTTTTATTATTTCATGTCTTACATTTAAATTTTTAATATGTTTTGAGTTTACTTTTGCATATGGTATAAGAAAATAATCCAGTTTAATTCTTTTGTATGTAGCTGCTCAGTTTTCCTAAAACTATTTTTGAAGAAAATGTCTTTTCCTTATTGTAGATTCTTGGCTCTATTGTTGTAAATCAATTAACCATATAAAAAAGGTTTATTTCTAGGTTTTCTGTTCTATTCCATTGATCTATGTGCCTGTTTTATTTTTTAATATAAATTTATTTATTTTAATTGGACGTTAATTACTTTACAATATTATATTGGTTTTGCCACACATCAACATGAATCTGCCATAGGTGTACCATATAGTTCTTGATTACTATAGTTTTTTAATATAACTTGAAATCAAGGAACAAGATACATCCAATTGTGTTTCTTCTTAAGATTGCTTTTGCTATTTCAAGTCTTTGGGTTACATACCCATTTTAGGATTATTTGCTTTTGCTTCAGTTCTGTGAAAAATGCCTTTTCCATTTTGAAAGAGAATATGTTGAATCTGTAGATTATCTTGGGTGCTACATTAAATCTGCAGATCTTTTCAAATTGAAGTATAGTTGATTTATAATATTAGTTTCAGTTGTACAGTATAGTGATTCATTATTTTTTCAAGATTATACTGCATCATAGGTTTTTACAACATAATGGCTATAATTTCCTATGCTATGCAATATATCTTTATTACTTATCTATTATATTCAGAGTAGTTAGTTCCATATCCCAAATTTGTACCTGTCATTTAGTAATCCTTCTCCCTCTTCCCTTAAGTAAAAGGAGTTTGTTTTCTATATCTATGAATCTGTTCCTGTTTTGCATGTACATTAATTTGTATTTTTAGAGTCCATGAACAAATGATATTATAAATTATTTTTCTTTTCTGTCTGACTTATTGCACTAAGCATAATATTGCACTAAGCATAATAGGTCCATCCATGTTGCTGCAAATAGCAGGATTTTGTGATTTTTTAAAGCTGAGTAATAGCTTAAAGCTCAACATTCAGAAAGCTAAGATAATGGCATCTGGTCCCATCACTTCATGGCAAATAGATGGGGAAACAGTGGAAACTGTGTCAGACTTTATTTTGGGGGCTCCAAAATCACTGCAGATGGTGATTGCAGCCATGAAATTAAAAGACACTTTCTCCTTGGAAGGAAAGTTATGGCCAACATAGATGGCATATTAAAATACAGAGACATTACTTTGCCAACAAAGGTCCATCTAGTTAAGGCCATGGTTTTTCCAGTGGTCATGTATGGTTGTGAGAGTTGGACTGTGAAGAAAGCTGAGTGTCGAAGAATTGATGCTTTTGTACTGTGGTGTTGGAGAAGACTCTTGAGAGCCCATTGGACTGCAAGGAGATCCAACCAGTCCATTCTAAAGGAGATCAGTCCTGGGTGTTCATTGAAGGGACTGATGCTAAAGCTGAAACCCCAATACTTTGGCCACCTCATGCAAAGAGTTGACTCATTGAAAATATCTCTGATGCTGGGAGGGATTGAGGGCATGAGGAGAAGGGGATGACAGAGGATGAGATGGCTGGATGGCACCACTGACTTGATGGACATGAGTTTGAGTGAACTCCAGGTGTTGGTGATGGACAGGGAGGCCTGGCGTGCTGCGATTCATGGGGTCACAAAGAGTTGGATACGACTGAGTGACTGAACTGAACTGAATAGTAGTACATTGTGTGCGTGTGTGTATATACACATATATATATATATAATATATATCTTCTTTATTCATTCTAGGTTAATTCCATAGCTTGATTACTATAAATACTATTGGAATTCTTCTATCTTTTAGAATTAATGTTTTGCTTTCTTAAGATATATACTCTAGACTGGAATTTCTGAGTTGTTATGGTAGTTATAGTTTTAGTTTTTTGAGGAACTTCCATACTGTTTTTCATAGTGACTACACCAATTTACCAACAGTGTACTAGCATTCTCTTTTCTCCACATTATTTCTGATATTTGTTAATTATAGACTTTTTGATGATAGCCATTCTGACAAATAGGAAGTTATATCTCATTGCTGTTTTGATTTGCAATTCTCTGATTATTAGTTACATTGAGCAATTTTTTTTCATGTGCCTGTTGGCCACGTCTGTATCTTCTTAGGAAAAAAGAAATCTATTTAAGACTTACCATTTTTAAATTTGTTTTTTTGTTTTTGTGATATTGAACTGTATGAGTCATTTATAAATTTTGGATGTTAGCCAATTATTGGCCAAACCATTTGCAAATATTTCTTCAATTCAGTAAGCTCTCTTTTTGTTTTGTTAATGATTTCCTTTACTTTTTAGAAACATTTAAGTTTAATTAAGTCCTACTTGTTTATTTTTGCTTTTATTTATTTTGTCTTAGAAGTAAGATAAAAAAAATTTGCTATCATTTATGTCAAAGCGTGTTCTGCCTATGTTCTATTTTAAGAGTTTCATGTTTTCATATCTTATTTTTACTTATTTAATCCACTTTGAGTTTGTTTTGAGCAGTGTAAGGAAACGTTTTAATCTCATTCTTTTACAATGTAACCATGAAGGAAAACACCTCAACACAGTAAAGAACATATATGATAACCCTACAGCAAACTTTTTTTTCAGAGGTGAAAAGCTGAAGGCATTCCCCATAAGATCAGGAACAAGAAAAGTGTGTCCACTTTAACCACTATTATTCAACATAGTTCTGGATGTCCTAGTCATAGCAATCAGAGAAGAAAAAGAAATAAAAGGAATCCAGATATGAAAAGAATAAGTAAAGCTCCCACTGTTTGCAGATGACATGATACTTTACACAGAAAACCATAATAAATTACTAGAGCTAATCAGTGAACTTAGCAAAGTTGTAGGGTACAAAATCAATACAAAGAAATCACTTGCATTTCTATATACTAACAATGAAAAATCAGAAAGAAAAATTCAGAAAAAGAAAATCAGAAATAATCCCATTCACCATTGCAACAAAAAGAATTAAATATCTAGGAATAAATTTGACTGTACATAGAAAATTATAAGACACCAATGAAAGAAATCAAAGATGAGATAAACAGATGGAGAAATATTCCATGTTCCTGGGTAGGAAGAATCAATATTGTGCAAATGACTATACTACCAAATGTAATCTATAGATTCAAGGTGATCCTATCAAATTACCAGTGACATTTTTCACAGAACTAGAACAAAACATTTCACAATTCATATGGAAACACAAAAGACCTGAATAGCCGAAGCAGTCTTGAGGAAGAAGAATGGAGCTGGAAGAATTAACCTTCTTTACTTCAAACTATACTACAAAGCTAGTCATCAAGACAGTATGATGCTGGCACAGAAACAGAAATATATAGCAATGGAACAAGAAAAGCCAAGAAATAAACCCATGCACCTATGGGTACCTCATTTTTGACAAAGGATTTAAGAATATATATATAGGGCAAAGACAGCCTCTTCAATAAATGGTTCTGGGAAAACTGGACAGCTACATGAAAAATAATGAAATTAGAACATTTCTTAACAACATATACAAAAAGAAACTCAAAATGGATTAAAAACCTAAATGTAAAACTAGAAAGTATAAAACTCTTAGAGGAAAACATAGGCAGAACACTCAATAACATAAATCAAAGCAATATCTTCTATGATCCACCTCTTAGAGTAACGGAAATAAAAACAAATGTAAACAAGAGAAACCTGATTAAAGTTAAAAGCTTTTGCACAGCAAAGGAAACTCTACGCAAGGTGAAAAGACAACCCTCATAATGGGAGAAAATAATAGCAAATGAAACAACTGACAAATGATTGATTTCCAAAATATACAAGAAGCTCATACAACTCAACACCAGAAAAACAAACAACCCAGTCAAAAAGTGGGGAAAAAACCTAAAGAGACATTTCTCCAAAGAAGACATATGGATGACTAACAAACACATGAAAAGATGCTCAACATCACTCATTATTAGAGAACACAAATCAAAACCACAATGAGGTAACACCTCACTCCAGTCAGAATGGCCATCATCAAAATGTCTACAAACAATAAATGCTGTAAATGGTGTGGAGCAAAGGGAATTCTCTTGCACTGTTGGTGGAAATGCAAATTGATACAGCCACTGTGGAAGATGGTATGGAGATTCCTTAGAAAACTAGGAATAAAACCACCATAAGACCCAGCAATCCCACTCCTAGGCATATACCTTAAGGAAACCAAGGATGAAAAAGAGACATGTATCCAATTGTTCACTGCAGCACTATTTACAATAGCTAGCACATGGAAGCAACCTAGATGTCCATAAACAGATGAATGGATAAATAAGTTGTATATATACACAATGAAATATTACTCAACCATAAAAAAGGAATACATTTAAATCAGTTCTGATGAGATGGATGAACCTAGAACCTATTATACAGAGTGAAGTGAATCAGAAAGTCAAAGATAAATATTGTATTATAATGCACATATACGGAATCTAGAAAAATTATTCTGAAGAATTTATTTCAGGGCAGCAATGGAGAAACAGACATAGTGAATAGGCTTATGGACATGGGGAGAGGGAAGAAGAGGATAAGATGTACGGAAGGAGTAACATGGAAACTTACATTACTGTATGAAAAACAGATAGCCAACTGGAATTTTCTGTATGGCTCAGGAAACTCAAACAAGGGCTCTGTATCAACCTAAAGGGATCGGATGGGATGGAAGATAGGAGGGAGGTTCAAAAGGGGATATATGTATACCTATGTCTGATTCATGTTGAGGTTTGACAGAAAACAACAAAATTCTATAAATCAATTATCCTTCAATAAAAATAAACTTTAAAAATTTTGAGAATTTAGCTGAAAAAAAATATATTTGATTTGGGCAGTACCAAATGGGAAGTGTTTAGGAGTGCTCCTGGACAGAAACTCAAAGAGATCCTTTTATAGAGAAAAAGTAGAAGTAAGGTAAGGAGATTGTTGTTTGGCTTTAGTTTAAAGCCTAATTGAATGTGTCCCTAAGTTTCAATTTTTAACTTACTGGTTTAGATTTTGGTTTGCTTACAGGCAAAAATAATTGTTTATAGGCTTGGATTTTGGTTTGCTTACTTACATACCCTGGCCCAGCATCAGGGCCAGTCTAATGTACTCTTTGTTTATTAATCAAATATATGCAAATATGCTTAAGTATATATGCTAAATATAATTTCATATTAAAGTTATACAGGGGTTTTCATTTCTACCAGCAATGTCATTTTTTTGCAACAGATTTCTGAAAACTTGGATGTGAAAAAGAAAGATGAGATGACTCATAATAGTCTTTAGATGGAGCTGTTTCTCCTTAGAAATCACTGCAGAGACACATATTTTATTTGGCTGACAAAAAAATAGAAATATCTTGAATTATGCCACAGTCCAATAATGGATTTTTAAAATATTAATTTTTAGCATGGCTAAAATAAAAAAAGTAATAAAAACTCACCTCAAACGTGTTCAAGATCACACTGAACTCTAAAAAAAAAAAAAATCTATATTAAAACCAACTCACAGTGTTGCTTGGTACATACACAAGTCAATTTCAGTGCTGACATAATTTTGAAGGCTTTATAAAGAGTAGAAAGTATTGTTAAATGGTTGATAAAGCTATATGCTTAAATTGCATAGTTTAAAGGAGTATT
This sequence comes from Neotragus moschatus, assembly GCA_006410615.1. NCBI lineage: Eukaryota > Metazoa > Chordata > Mammalia > Artiodactyla > Bovidae > Neotragus > Neotragus moschatus. Next base: position 18,899 of record SJYA01006444.1, read on the forward strand.
CAAGGGAATATGCCATAATTTTAATCAAACAAAAACATAACCCTGAGTTATTGTATTTTAAAGACAGAAGCATATATTTTGGCATAGCATGATCTCTGGCAAAGTGATTATTAGATAAAGCAGAGAAAACTTGTAGCTAAATAAGGAAGACAAATATTAGAAAATAATATGAGCAAATTATGAGCAATAATCTAAATATTTCAAGGATGATTTTATATTAATCACCTTGATACTTCTTAAAAACATTGACATTCTCTAGAGGTTGTATTGGGAATATTGTGAATATTTCCTTAGTTTATTCCCCACTGTACAGTGGACAAAGAAGGACCTTATCTACAACTTTGTGCTCAGAAATATTGTTCTCAGAATGTTTTCCAACCAAAGCATGATAAAAATTCATAAAAGTATTCAGTCTTTTTTTTCCTTCTGAATTATAAAATGGACAATATATGCATCACATACATACACAGGAAGTCAAGGAGAAAGTTCACTGAATAATTTGGAGAAATGTGATCTGATTGCTGTTTTAGAAGCATGCCTTGATGGCATTATATAGATTTATTTGACTGAGGAAATACTATAAACAGCAAGATTACTTAAGATAATCTTCTGTAGTCTTAAATGAGTGGTTGTGAATGTTCTCTTTAGTGAATAGAGTGTAAATGAGAAAAAAGGAAACAGAAAGATAAGAGGTATTATTGAGGTAAGAATGGTTATGAATATATAGAGCTAGGAGGTGATCATCTGCAAGTAAAATATGTAATGAGAAAAAAACAGATAATTTATTATTATTTGAAGTGAGTAATGCATCAAAGAAAGAATACATTGCAGAAAAATAAATTTTGAGGAAAATAGTTTTATGTAAAAAATGTAAAGGACTGAAAACAGAGTAAATAGTGTTGTGCTGCTTACTATAGACTTCTATCACAATTCAATAAAGATAAATAGAACCAAATAAACTGGTTCTGAGGCACCCACAGTTTAGACAGTCAGTCAGTTCAGTCGCTTAGTCATGTCCGACTCTTTGTCTCCCCATGGACGGCAGCACCCCAGGCTTCCCTGTCCATCACCAACTACCAGAGCCTACGCAAACTCATGTCCATTGACATGGTGATGCCAACCAACCATCTCATCCTCTGTCATCCCCTTCTCCTCCCACATTTAATCTTTCCCAGTATCAGGGTCTTTTCCAATGAGTCAGTTCTTTGATGAGGTGGCCAAAGTACTGGAGTTTCAGCTTCAGCATTAGTCCTTCCAATTAATATTCGGGACTGATTTCCTTTAGGATGGACTGGATAGATCTCCTTGCAGTCCAAGGGACTCAAGAGTCTGCTCAAACACCACAGTTCAAAACCATCAATTCTTTGCTGATCAGTTTTCTTTATAGCCCAACTCTCACATCTATACATGACCACTGGAAAAAACATAGCTTTGACTAGATGGATTTTTGTTTGTAAAGTAATGTCTCTGCTTTGCAATATGCTGTCTAGGTTGGTCATAGCTTTTCTTCAATGGAGCAAGTGTCTTAACTTCATGGCTGCAGTCACCATCTGCAGTGACTTAGGAGCCCCAAAAAATAAAGTCTGTCACTCTTCCCATTCTTTCCCCATCTATTAAGGCTATATAGTGGCCTTCTTTGTCTCTTTTCACGGCCTTTGTTTTAAAGTCTATTTTATCAGATATGAGTATTGCCACTCCTGCTTTCTTTTGATCTCTATTTGCATGGAATATCTTTTTCCATCCCATCACTTTCAGTCTGTATGTGTCCCTTGTTTTGAGGTGGGTCTCTTTTAGGCAGCATATATAAGGGTCATGTTTTTTTATCCATTCAGCCAGTCTTTGCCTTTTGGTTGGGACGTTCAACCCATTTACATTTAAGGTAATTATTGATAAGTATGATCCTGTTGCCATTTACTTTATTGTTCTGGGTTCAGGTTTATATGCCATTTTTGTGTTTCCTGTCTAGAAAANGTCTCTTTTAGGCAGCATATATAAGGGTCATGTTTTTTTATCCATTCAGCCAGTCTTTGCCTTTTGGTTGGGACGTTCAACCCATTTACATTTAAGGTAATTATTGATAAGTATGATCCTGTTGCCATTTACTTTATTGTTCTGGGTTCAGGTTTATATGCCATTTTTGTGTTTCCTGTCTAGAAAAAAGTCCTTTAGCATTTGTTGGAGAGCTGGTTTTGTGGTGCTGAATTCTCTCAGCTTTTGCTTGTCTGTAAA
>SJYA01006445.1:0-12317 GCA_006410615.1 Neotragus moschatus
GAGGCAGCCTGCACCTCCCTGCCCAGTCCCCACACGCTGCTGGCAGAGGCAAGCATCTGAGCCACCGCTCTACTGGCGATTGCAGTTGGTGCATATCCGGTGGGGTTTTTTCACTCCCCGGTTATGTTGCCAGGTTTGAATGAATTATTGAATTCTGGAGAAAGAATAAATTCCACTTGTCTGTAAACTGTTAGGCAGTGTTTTCTAATAATTCATGCTGTGCCAGCTTTGACCTTTCTGGCTTTGTTCTGGCTTCTCCCAGAGCTGGTGCAGCACAGGTAACATGTGTCACCTCAGGAACTATAAGGTTGAATTGGGCTGAGCTGCTCAGTCCGCCCATGAGCCAGTGGAGCCTGGGCAGGGTGAGGAGACACAGCTTTGTTCATTCCCGCAGAGCAGGAGGGTGGAGCTGAGGGAGGGAGGCCTGTGCTTCAGGGATTGTGGCCACACCTGATGAATCAGCCCAACCAGAACAGCCCTACGGAAGCACATGCGAGTGCAACAAATACCCAGAGGCTCCTTCTAGTCTTCTCAGAGTCCCTTGCTCCCTCCCGAGTCTGGGCATGTTCCCCAGGTCACTAGAGAAGCTGCTTTTCTGGAGGAGGCTACACTTCATTTTACTTGTGCTCCTGGACAGCTGGACCTAGCAGGTGAGAAGGGCCACAAGCACTTCTAAGAGGCAGCTACTCTTGTGTCTGGGAAGGGACTTTCTGATGAAGTCTGGATGGCAGAGCAGGTTTAGAAAGTTTACAAAGTCCTGATAGTGCTCCCAGGACTCTGTGGATGGCCCTATCCTACCTGGGTATCAGGGAGATGTGCCAAGCACAGTCCCCTGGGGCCATGGCAGGGCACAGACAGACCCCCTAAGGGTACATCTGACCTATGCATATAGTGTCAGAAGTTTGAACCTGGGTCTGTGTGTTACAAACTGTGGATATAACATGTCAGTTTGCTATTGATGTGATTGTATGTACATGTGTGCCTGCTCAATCATGTCCAACTCTTTGTGACCCCATGGACTGGGGCCTGCCTGGCTCCTCTGTTCATGGAATTTTCCAGGCAAGAATATTGGAGCAGTTTGCCATTTCCTATTCCAGGTGATCTTCCTGACCCAAGGATAGAACCCGTGTCTCTTGAGTCTCCTGCATAGGCAAGCAGATTCTTGACCACTGCCCCACCTGGGAAGCCCGTGGATATGATTACTTTCTATAAAAGCTGTTTATTGAGCTAAACTAAGCTTTAACTCAAAAAGAAATGGTATTAATGATGTCTGTCCACATATTTATTCAGGTTCTTTGTCTCATCAGTTGCCCACTCAGAACTTTTGCTTATTTCTACAATGATAGCAGTCAGGAAGGCCTTCTTCACTCTAAATACGCCCTGCAGAATGTTTGGTTTTTAGAGTTTATGAAGAAGACAAAGGACTATTGAATGAGCTCTGAACCCCTGGGCGGCAAACTCAATCCATTAGTCACTTCCAGTCGTTTTTCAGTGAAGAACCACTGAGACAACTGGAAAGAAAACAGGAAGACAATGCAGGTGAGGGGCAGGTCCCTGCCCATAGTGGTCACCCCTGGGAGGGGGCTTGGGAAAGAGCAGGGATGGAGAGGCAGGCAATTTTCCTATCATTTCATTTCCTTCTGCATTCTTGGCTTTGTTTGCATAATGAAGCATCTATTTGCCTTTCTAATTTTTAGAAAAAGCAACTTTTTTTCTGGAGGGGAAGAGCTGGTGTGAATCCTTAACAATTTCCCCTAGTCTGGGTTTTGCTCTATCTCCGATGCCATTTTCCACAGCTCCCTGAACGGCTTTGATTCCAGGCAAGGTGGGCAGGTTCCCAGGCTTATAGGCCGACCAAGTTCAGTCCCTACACGTTCAAGGTCCTTTCCCCTCCATTAGCTTCTTCTGTTATTCCTTTCCTGGAGATTTTCCCTAGAGATTATAACTTTTTAAAAAAAATTAGCTTTGGGGGTATAATTTATGTACAATAGAATTCACTACCTGTAAGTGTATAGTTTGATGAGTTTTGGCAAATGTGTACACTTTGCATACTTATCTCTACGGTCATCGCATAGAACCTTTCTCCTTGCAACAGAGCTCCCCTCTGCCCCTGCCTAGTAAATATCCATCTCACCTGCTGTCACCCTTGGTCTCCTTTCACTCTGGACTTTCACATAAATGAAATGGTAGAGTGTAGAGCCTTTGGTATCCTGACTTCTTCCACTTAATACACTGCTTCTGGGAATCAGCCTCGTGTGTGAGCATGAGAAATCTGTTCCTTTGTTGTGGCTGAGTCGTGTTCCATGGGGTGTCACTGTTGTTTGCCATGCTAGTCTCTGAATATTTGAACTCTTGCTAGTTTGGCTATGAGTACGTCTATGAACTTCTGTTACAAATACCTGTGTTATGAACATTTGCTTACAAATCTTTACGCAGACATTGTCCCTACCACTACCTTTTTCTTTTTAAACCTGAGAAGAGAATTGCTAGGTCACAAAGTAAGCATTCTTAAACTTTATAAGAAACTGTCAAATGCCATTTTACTTTGCTACAAGCAGTGTGTGAGAGCTCCACTTGCTCCAGACCCTCACCTCACTTGGTATTATCAATTTTTTTTTCATTCATTCCCACGGGTGTAAAGTGGTATCTCATCATGGTCTTCATTTATATTTCCCTGATTATCATTCTGTGTGCTTATTTGCCATCTGTATAATCTTCTTAATGAAGCATCTCTTCAAGCTTTTTTTCCCCGTGTTTTTATTGGGTTGTTTGTCTTATCATTGAGCTGTAAGAGATCTTTGTATAGTCTGGATATAATTCCTTGTCAAGTGTATACTTTTCAAATGTTGTCTACCAGTCTATGGCTTATTTTTTCATTTCTTTAATAGTGACTTTTAAACAGCGGAAGTTTAAAATTTGGATTAGGGTTTCAAATTTTTGCATCCTATTTGCTTCATTCAAGACCATAAGTATTTTGTTTATTTATTTCAAGGAGTTTTATGATTTAGCTCTGACACTTAGATGTATGGTCTATTTTGAGTAAACTTTGTGTATGATATTAGGTGGGGAGTTGTGTATATTTTGCATTTTGGCATATGGTTATGGTTCTAATACCATTTATTTAAAAGACTGCTATTCTCTTTTTACATTGAATTACAGGATTTTGCTCTTCTATAGTCTCTTGTTTTCAATTATTTTTAATCTAAAGTGCTATAAAATGTGGTACTTCATATAAATGTTAGTAGATGATCTTTTGTTCTTTCTCCCTTACTGTAATACTTGCAATAGCCTGAACTTACCATCACTTGTGTTGCATGGAGCCATTCAAGCTGTTTTTATGTAGAGTAGATCCTATTTGTTGGTGTCCAAGCAGAAACTATTCTCCTGGCAGTGATGGCCCATAACCATTACAATATTTGATTGTGCAATGCCCGCAACGTATGGACTGTGTGTGTATATCAGAAGGAAACTACTCTTCAGTGAGTACATACTATCTTCCAGGTACCTAATTCAATCTTCATAGCCTGAGATGAGAATCTTATTTTGCAGTTGACCAAATAGGAGATTTAGAGGGAATAATTAACTGACCCATAGCAAATACACATCCAAACTTGGATGTAAAGCTTTTTTCTTTCTGTAATGCTGCCTCTATTTTACTGGCAATCTTCACTTTTTTTTTTTTTTTACCGTACTATTGTATGTGCTGCAGTCCATGGGGTCGAAAAGAGTTGGACACAACTGAGCGACTGACTGAACTGACTGACTGAATTGTGTTTACCAGGGTTCTCCGAAGAAACAGAACCGATAGTATATATGGAGATATATATGAAAGGAGATTTACTATAGATATTGCTTCATGTGGTTATGGAGGCTGAGAAGCCCCACAATTTGCTACCTGCAGTTGGAGAACCAATGCCACCAGTAAAGCCAATGGTTTAATTCAGTCCAAGTTCAATGGCCCAAGAATCAGGGAGCTGACAGTGTAAATCCCAGTCTGAGTCCAAATATCTGAGAACCAGAGTGCTAATTCTGAGGGCAGGAAAAGGCAGATGTTTCAGCTCAAACAGAGAGAGTCAATCACCCATTCTCTCCCATTTTGATCTATTCAGGCCATCAAAAGGTTAGATACCACCTGTCCACAATGGTGAGACCAACCTTCTTTACTCAGTCTACCCATTCAAATGCTAATCTCTTCCAGAAACACCCTCACAGATTCATTCAGAAATAATGTTTCATCAGCTATCTGGGCGTCCCTTAGTCCTCTCAAGTTGATACATAAAATGAACCATCATACTAATGATATTTTAGAACCAAGTATCACTGAGCAAATGGGGATGCATTTGCAAAGAGAACCCAGGCCTTGGGGAAGATGGCTTAAGGGTGGGCCTTGGAGACCATGAAGAACATCCACATCTAGGATTGTCCATGGTCAACAGAGTCCTCAGCTCCTTGTGGGTCTGCACTGGCAGCTGCTCATGACAGGGCCCGTATGATAGTTCAGTGGAATTTAAGTCTATATGGAAAAATGACAACCATCTTCTAGGGTGGTGGGTAAAATGCCTGGCATGTAACAGGTGCTAAATTGTTGTCAGTCTGAGGGTCCTGATCTCCAGGATATAGAAGGAAAGAGGAATATACTGTTGACCCTGAACCATGGAGACATTAGGGGCACCGATCCTTCAAGCAGTTGAAAATTGAATGTAGCTTCACAGTTGGTCACTCATCCAAGGTTCCAGATCCATGGATTCAACCAACCTTAGTGCATATTTACTGGAAAAGAATCCACATAGAAGTGGACTTCTGCAATTCAAACTCATGTTGTTCAAGGGTCAACTGTAGTTCCTATAGGATGCCAGCGAAAGGAAGAATATAAGGTTTGAGGCACCCAGAGTGAATCCCATAAATGGCAGCTACCATACCCTAATGCCACCAGGAGACAAACATTCCTGCAACAGTGTACTTCCTGTGTGCCCTTGAGCATGGCCTTGTTTTTTTAACCAACAGCACACACAGTAAAATCTGTGTGCCCTTTGCCTGCTGTGAAACAAAGGACAAGCAGTGTTTGGATAAGTGAATTGCAGCAGCTTAGGTGGGCTGGCTGTAGTCTGGGAGCACGGGGCCTCCTGACACCCAAAGGCTTGCTTTCCTGGGTGGTCATGTGGGGACAGGAGGAGACAGTCCATATGGAGAAGCATTGAAGAACAGTGACCTTGGAAGCAGGGGGTTGGAAATCTGGCCATCCTGCAGACTTGCTAACTTTTCCCCAGCACCACTTGTGTTAGTTTTAGAAAAACGGCAAAAAGTCCAATATCATTGAATACATACTGTTTGCTGGGCGTTTTACACCTACTATTTTATGTAATGTTCAGACATACATACATGGTCTAGCTTGTTTCCCCTCTGTCTTACAGAAAAGAAAACTGAGGTTCAAGCAAGTTAAATGCCTTCCCCACAGACCTACAGTTAGGTGTTAGCTCCTTCTCAAAACAGTCTTTTAATTTTTCTGAAACACCATGCTGCTGCTAATTCAAAATAGGGGATGGTAATAAAACACAGAGTGATTGCAAAGATCAAATGAGATAATGAATACATAGATGGCAAACTGTCAGGCACAACAGACCTGTTTTAGCTGTGTTTGTTTTTTTAGATTTAAGAAACTAAACGAACCACTCTATTAACTGTATGGTGAATATGCCAGAAGAAATATACAAGTCCAAACAGAATAGAGGATTTTGTGTGTGTGTGCTGAGATTAATATTTAAATACCCAAATAGAAAAAAAAATTTTTTTCTTTTATTTTTAGGGTAGTTGTTTCATTCTATCCACATTTTCCCCCTGTGCTATGGACATAAAGCTATTATTATTATGCCCCCAGGTTAGAGCCCTAGTTGGGCTAGGAACATGGATAGCTCTTCTGAATACTGTCCTGGGTTGAAGGTAAGAAGTAGACACAGCCAGGCCCTCAGCAGGCGAGCTGATTGGGTCAGAGCATGTTCAGGTGAAGTGCCCTGTGCTGCATGTTTACACATACTATATCAGTCCTTCCTGGAGGCCTGGGAATGGGTCTTCCACAGGTATGGGCCAGGATGAAGGAAGTCAAATACTTGCCCAGATCATGGAGTCTAAGGGGGAAGTACACATGAATTCTGTATTTGTCTGCATATCCTAGTGCCAAACTCAGAGCCTGGCATGGAATAGAAACTCAATTCTAGAAGGTGAATGAGTGAATAAATTGCTAAATGAAGGAAGGAAGAATAATTATGGATTTGAGTCTGGGAGAGCTTCATGAAGTGGCAGTACTGATTAGGTTGATGAGTTGATCTGAGAAGAAGGAGAGGGTGGAGAGGACAGACCCTCCAAGACCAGGACACACATCTGAGAGGAAGGTGGCAGGTGCGAGAGACAGGAGAATGACAGGTAGATAGATGAGAAGAAATTTGCTCCTTTCTCTGGATTAAACCAGAGTCAAGAGTAGGGGAGGATTCTGCAGCTCACACAATCCACTCTAGGTAGATCTGGGTTTAGGCAATGGAACCGAGGATGCTGTATTTGCCTGCAGCATGCTATGGGCGCAGTGGTGTGGGAGTGTCCCAGAAAAATCTCCCCCAGCTCTCAACATATGCATGTACCTCATACCCCTCAAATAGCACAGTGTCTCTGGAATCATAGAATTATTTGCACAGCTTTGTTTCTTGTATTGTAGCTCCTGTAGCTCAGAACAGCAAGGGCATGTCAGAGCTCTGTCACATTCAGAATCTGATTTCTGCCCCAAGACTCTGCCTTCCTCTTCTGCCTTTAAGTGTATGATTACTTTGGGCCTGCCCAAGTAATCTCTTTATCTTGTTGTCAGCTGATTAGTAACCTTAATTATATCTTTAAAATCCTTTCTATCCTATAACATAACATATTCATGGACATAATCCCCAAGGCAAAAGCCGAGGATCAGAATCCTGCTACCACACTAATGGGGGAATCAGAATTGATAGCAAGCAGTTATAAGACACTTAGTGAATGCTCTAGGAGAGTAGCACACAGTGCTGTGCAGGATGGGGAAGGTCTCTCTAAGTAAAGCAGGGCAGCTTCCTGGAGGAAAACTATCTAAATTGAACCTAGTATGATGGGCTGAATTTAACAAGAGGGGAAGGTCCAAAGGAGAAAGAACACCTTGTGTGTTTGGAGTTCATTACTGCTGACCTATGGAACTCACTTCAGGGACCCAGAGAGACAAGGGATGGTGGAAAGAAAGGTGCGAGCCCCCAAAGTTTCTTAGCATGGGGCCGGAATGCTGATATCTTCATTTTAGAAAGCTTGTCTGCTGGCACTATGGAAGGGGAGAAAATTTATCTAGGGAGGAGGGTGGCACACCAACCAGGAGGTTGTTTTAGTAACCAGATAAGCTGATGATAGCTTGAAAACTGAAAATGCCAGTGGAGGGAAGAGAAGTGAATGTGAAATGATTTAAGCTTGAGTGTGAAAGGGTAACAAGTTACAAGTGAGTCCCAAATTTCTGACTGGATGACTAAATGTATTATGATACTATTCATGGAGACTGGAGGAGGAATAGGGCAATGGGAACCATGGGTTCTATTTTAGAGATGTTTAATAATTTGAGGTGACTGTGAGATACTGAGTGGTGATTCCTGTATGCAGATCTAGGATAGTGATCAAAGTTTGGAAGTCATCAGTGAATGACTGAAATCGCCTCCCAGAACTTCAAGTGTGGGAAGAGTAGAGGACCCGAAAAACAACTTTTAGGTGGTAAGAGGGAGGAAGAGCACCCAGCAAAGGGGGAAGAAACAGAAGGCATGGAAGAAAGAAATTCAGGCTGTGGAAAAGAAGAGTGTCAAGAGAGAAGTTGAAGTCAAGTATTTTTTGGAGGTCAGGTGAGATGAAGACCAAAAATGTCCCCTGGGTGACTGCAGCCATGAAATTAAAAGACACTTACTCCTTGGAAGAAAAGTTATGACCAACCTAGATAGATAGATATTCAAAAGCAGAGACATTACTTTGCCAACTAAAGTCCGTCTAGTCAAGGCTATGCTTTTTCCAGTGGTCATGTATGGATGCGAGAGTTGGACTATGAAGAAGGCTGAGCGCCCAAGAATTTATGCTTTTGAACTGTGGTGTTGGAGAAGACTCTTGAGACTCCCTTGGACTGCAAGGAGATCCAACCAGTCCATTCTGAAGGAGATCAGCCCTGGGATTTCTTTGGAAGGAATGATGCTAAAGCTGAAGCTCCAGTACTTTGGCCACATCATGCGAAGAGTTGACTCATTGGAAAAGACTGATGCTGGGAGGGATTGGAGGCAGGAGGAGAAGGGGACGACAGAGGATGAGATGGCTGGATGGCATCACTGACTCAATGGACGTGAGTCTGAGTGAACTCTGGGAGTTGGTGATGGACAAGGAGGCCTGGTGTGCTGTGATTCATGGGGTCGCAAAGAGCCAGACACGACTGAGTGACTGAACTGAACTGAAAAGTAATTCCAGTGGGAGGTGGGTGGGATCAGGTGACAGTGCGTTAAAGACTAACATGTGAGTTAAATGTTATAGCTGGAGAGAATCAAAGTCAAGGAAGCTGGGAGGAGGTTAATTTTGTTTTATTATTTTCTTTGCAGATGATACTTTATTATTTTTCTAAGGTTTTATTTTAAATGAAAGAACAAAGATTATGCTTAAGTGCTGTTGGGAAGAAGCCAGTGGAAAGGTGAACAAACAGAGAAAACAAGATAATCAATGGAGTTTGGAGGGCCTAGGTGAGCAGATGATGTGATCTGGACCACAGAAAGATGGAAGGGAACAGAACTAATGTTGCACTAGGAAGGAGAAGGCAGTGAGTAAAACTTCAGGAAAATGTAAAAGATGGGAGACAAAAATTTGAAGGTATTCCTGAGTGACAAGTTTGTAGTTTCTGTGAAGGAGGAGGTGAGTTGTAATGTGGGAGATATAATTCTTTCCTGGAGAATCCCATGGACAGAGGAACCTGGCAGACTACAGTCAATACGGTAACACAGATTCAGACATGACTGAAGCAGTGTTGCACACAGTGGAGCACAGGAACTGGGCAGAGAGAAGCTCTGAGAAGCCTGTGGAGAACAGGAGAGAGTGCTTGTTGGGGAAATAGAAGAGAATCACAGAGCAGCCTTGAGTGCCCAGGCCTGTGGAGCTCAGCATTTCTATTCTTACCATTTCGTGAAAAGTCTTTTTAGTGCAATAAAAAGAGATTTTCAAGGAAGTTTCTATGTAATCCACATAAGCAGTATATTTCTTNTGCAGCCATGAAATTAAAAGACACTTACTCCTTGGAAGAAAAGTTATGACCAACCTAGATAGATAGATATTCAAAAGCAGAGACATTACTTTGCCAACTAAAGTCCATCTAGTCAAGGCTATGCTTTTTCCAGTGGTCATGTATGGATGCGAGAGTTGGACTGTGAAGAAGGCTGAGCGCCCAAGAATTTATGCTTTTGAACTGTGGTGTTGGAGAAGACTCTTGAGACTCCCTTGGACTGCAAGGAGATCCAACCAGTCCATTCTGAAGGAGATCAGCCCTGGGATTTCTTTGGAAAGAATGATGCTAAAGCTGAAGCTCCAGTACTTTGGCCACATCATGCGAAGAGTTGACTCATTGGAAAAGACTGATGCTGGGAGGGATTGGAGGCAGGAGGAGAAGGGGACGACAGAGGATGAGATGGCTGGATGGCATCACTGACTCAATGGACGTGAGTCTGAGTGAACTCTGGGAGTTGGTGATGGACAAGGAGGCCTGGTGTGCTGTGATTCATGGGGTCGCAAAGAGCCAGACACGACTGAGTGACTGAACTGAACTGAAAAGTAATTCCAGTGGGAGGTGGGTGGGATCAGGTGACAGTGCGTTAAAGACTAACATGTGAGTTAAATGTTATAGCTGGAGAGAATCAAAGTCAAGGAAGCTGGGAGGAGGTTAATTTTGTTTTATTATTTTCTTTGCAGATGATACTTTATTATTTTTCTAAGGTTTTATTTTAAATGAAAGAACAAAGATTATGCTTAAGTGCTGTTGGGAAGAAGCCAGTGGAAAGGTGAACAAACAGAGAAAACAAGATAATCAATGGAGTTTGGAGGGCCTAGGTGAGCAGATGATGTGATCTGGACCACAGAAAGATGGAAGGGAACAGAACTAATGTTGCACTAGGAAGGAGAAGGCAGTGAGTAAAACTTCAGGAAAATGTAAAAGATGGGAGACAAAAATTTGAAGGTATTCCTGAGTGACAAGTTTGTAGTTTCTGTGAAGGAGGAGGTGAGTTGTAATGTGGGAGATATAATTCTTTCCTGGAGAATCCCATGGACAGAGGAACCTGGCAGACTACAGTCAATACGGTAACACAGATTCAGACATGACTGAAGCAGTGTTGCACACAGTGGAGCACAGGAACTGGGCAGAGAGAAGCTCTGAGAAGCCTGTGGAGAACAGGAGAGAGTGCTTGTTGGGGAAATAGAAGAGAATCACAGAGCAGCCTTGAGTGCCCAGGCCTGTGGAGCTCAGCATTTCTATTCTTACCACTTCGTGAAAAGTCTTTTTAGTGCAATAAAAAGAGATTTTCAAGGAAGTTTCTATGTAATCCACATAAGCAGTATATTTCTTCCTTGCTGCATGTTTTAATTAGAGTAAGGGTTGGGGCAAGGAATGACCAGTTCCTTCCTCCCTCACCCCAGAAGACATTGCCAAAGTGAGCATGGCACTCTTTCTTTTTAGAGGCCTTAGAGTCCTTCTCATTTTATTTCTGGTAGCTGTTATCAGTCAGTGAGAGCTGAAATATGATGTGAAATAAAATTTTCTATCCTTGGGTCATTAAGTATCTGGTAGGTACATTTATTTATTTAAACCAAACAAACATTTTCTAGGCATTGATAATTATAAGCAATAATATATATTTTATTTGAAATTTGAAAAAATATAAAAATCAGTTCATTCATGAAGATTTGTTTTTAGTACCTTCTATTTGCCAGTCACAGTGCCTTCAGGATTAAAACAATGCACTAAACTAAAAATAGACCCTTTCAGCAAAGAGTTTATTGGGACAGTATATATATATATATATATATATATAAAATAAATGAAATAACTGTTAAGTACCATTGATAATATAACCAAAATATATGTCCTACAATGATATACAATTTAGGATATAATGTGGTATAATTTTTATTTGTTTGAAATAAATAGTCTTATTTGTTCAAAAGACAAAGATATCAAGTGAGTCGCCTGGTATTTATATTAAATAGTCTGAGCTCTGTAGAAAACATAGAATATTTAAAGAAACTTCATAAAAACATGGTTAATTTTGTAGATACCAAAACCAAAAATAGTCTCCCAGTAGAAGGATCAGACATTGCAGATCATTCTGGTCACTCATTCTGACTCAGATTGATTGCTTTTCCACATCTTTAGTGATATTCTGGAATCCTACCATTCACAGAACAGGAGAAGGCTCACAGCATTACAAACTCATCACATTAAAAACCAGGCCAAAGTGTTTAAAATTCATAAGAGTAGAATGTCTCTTCATTTATGTGTCTTCTCTAGTGTACTTCTTTCTTATTCATTCTTGAAAGACAGTCTCACTATTTATAGAATTCTTGGTTGACCATTTTTTTTCTTTCAGCAATTGAAAAATATCCACATCCTTCTTGCCTTTATAGGTTTAGGTCAGAAATCCACTGTCACTTTAGTTTGTGTGGTTGCTATAAAAATTGTCATTTCTCTCAAGTTATTTTCAGGATTTTGTCTTTAGCTTTTATAAGTTCAATTAGGCTGTGATTTGGCATGGAATTCTTTCTGTTTATCCTACTTGGAGTTTTCTCATCTTCTTAATTCTGTATGTTTATGTCTTTTGCCAAATTTGAGAAGCTAATCAGCCATTATATCTTTGAATAATTCTTCAGTCCCATGATCCCATTGGTTCCTAATACTGTTAATATTCTTATAACCTATTTTGTCTCTATTGCTCAGATTGGAAAAAATCAGTTGATCTGTCCTCAAGTTTAATGATTCTATCCTGTGTCATTTCCACTCTATACTGAGCCTACCCAGCAGATTTTTCCTTTCTTTCATTATATCTTTCAGTTCAATAATTTCCACTCTGGCTCCTTTATTATTACTATTATTATTTATTATTATGATTATGATTATTATGGCCATCCCTTGTGGCATAAAGAATCTTAGTTCCTTGACCAGGGGTCAAACCTGTGTGCCCTGCATTGGAATCTTACCACTGGGATCACCAGGGAAGACTCAGTTCCTTTTTACTAAAAAAAAAAAAAAAAAAAAAAAAAAA
>SJYA01006446.1:0-21326 GCA_006410615.1 Neotragus moschatus
TTATGATTATACAGTGGAAGTGAGAAATAGATTCAAGGGCCTAGATCTGATAGACAGAGTGCCTGATGAGCTATGAATGGAGATTCATGACATTGTACATGAGACAGGGATTAAGACCATCTCCATGGAAAAAAATGCAAAAAAGCAAAATGGCTATCTGAGGAGGCTTTAAAAATATCTGTGAAAAGAAGGGAAGTGAAAAGCAAAAGAGAAAAGGAAAGATATAAACATCTGAATGTAGAGTTCCAAAGAATAGCAAGGAGAGATAAGAAAGCCTTCTTCAGCGATCAATGCAAAGAAATAGAGGAAAAGAACAGANAAAGCAAAAGAGAAAAGGAAAGATATAAACATCTGAATGTAGAGTTCCAAAGAATAGCAAGGAGAGATAAGAAAGCCTTCTTCAGCGATCAATGCAAAGAAATAGAGGAAAAGAACAGAATGAGAAAGACTAGAGATCTCTTCAATAAAATTAGAGATACCAAGGGAACATTTCATGCAAAGATGGGCTTGATAAAGGGCATAAGTGGTATGGACCTAACAGAAGCAGAAGATATTAAGAAGAGGTGACAAGAATACACAGAAGAACTGTACAGAAAAGATCTTCATGATCCAGATAATCACGATGGTGTGATCACTCACCTAGAGCCAGACATCCTGGAATGTGAAGTCAAGTGGGCCTTAGAAAGAATCACTATGAACAAAGCTAGTGGAGGTTTTGGAATTCCAGTTGATCTATTTAAATCCTGAAAGATGGTGCTGTGAAAGTGCTGCATTCAATATGCCAGCAAATTTGGAAAACTCAGCAGTCGACACAGGACTGGAAAAGATCAGTTTTTATCCCAATCCCAAAGAAAGGCAACGCCAAAGAATGCTCAAACTACCGCACAAGTGCACTCATCTTACACGCTAGTAAAGGAATGTTCAAAATTCTCCAGGCCAAGCTTCAGTTGTACATGAACCCTGAAGTTCCAGATGTTCAAGCTGGTTTTAGAAAAGGCAGAGGAAACCAGAGATCAAATTGCTAACGTCAGCTGGATCATCGAAAAAGCAAGAGAGTTCCAGAAAAACATCTATTTCTGCACTATTAACTATGCCAATGCCTTTGACTGTGTGGATCACAATAAACTGTGGACAATTCTGAGAGAGATGGGAATACCACACCACCTGACCTGCCTCTTGAGAAACCTATATGCACGTCAGAAAGCAACAGTTAGAACCGGTTATGAAACAACAGACTGGTTCCAAATAGGAAAAGGAGTATGTCAAGGCTGTATATTGTCACCCTACTTATTTAACTTATACGCAGAGTACATCATGAGAAACCCTGGACTGGAAGAAGCACAAGCTGGAATCAAGATTGCTGGGAGAAATATCCATGACCTCAGATATGCAGATGACACCACCCTTATGGCAGAAAGTGAAGAGGAACTAAAAAGCCTCTTGATGAAAGTGAACGAGCAGAGTGAAAAAGTTGGCTTAAAGTTCAACATTCAGAAAACAAAGATCATGACATATGATCCCATCACTTTTTGGGAAATTGATGTGGAAACAGTGGAAACAGTGTCAGACCTTTTTTTTGGGAGCTCTAACATTACTGCAGATGGTAATTGCAGACATGAAATTAAAAAGATGCTTGCTGCTTGGAAGGAAGGTTATGACAAACCTAGATCGAATATTGAAAAGCAAAGATATTACTTTGCCAACAAAGGTCTGTCTAGTCAAGGCTATGGTTTTCCCAGTGGTCATGTATGGATATGAGAGTTCGAGTGTGAAGAAAGCTGAGTGCTGAAGAATTGATGCTTTTGAACTGTGGAGATGGAGAGGACTCTTGAGAGTCCCTTGCACTGCAAGGAGATCCAACCAATCCATCCTAAAGGAGATCAGGCCTGAGTGTTCATTAGAAGGATTGATACTGAAGCTGAAACTCCAATATTTTGGCCACCTCATGCAAAAAGTTGACTCATTGGAAAAGACTCTGATGCTGGGAGGGATTGGGCAGGAAGAGAAGGGGACTACGGAAGATGAGATGGCTGGATGGCATCAATTAACATGAGTTTGAGAGAATTTTGGGAGTTGGTGATGGACAGGGAGGCCTGGCATGTTGTGATTCATAGGGTCGCAAAGAGTCAGACACAACTGAGCAACTGAACTGAACTGAACTGGGAAGCTAAGATCCCACAAGTTGCTCAATGTGGCCAAAAATTAGTAATAGCTTTTAAAAGCTACTACTTAATTTCCAAATATTTGTACAATTTTGAACTATCAGTGATTGATCTCTAGTTTAATTCCACTGTGATCTGAGTACATACTTTGTCTGATTTTTATTCTTTTAAATGTTTACGGTTTGGGACCTTGATGAGATACATCATGGGATATATCTTAGTGGATATTTCATATAAGCCTGAGAAGCATGTACTTTCTACTTTTGTCATGTGGAATATTTTATAAATGTCAGTTATATAGTGCTGATTTATAACGGTGTTCAGGTTTTGTTAGTTTATATCTATCGATCTATATAAAATTATAAAACAAATTTAATGCGGGAAAATTAGCCCTTTTGTGTTGGGGTGAGGGGGGGCTCTTCCAGAGATGAGAATGGACTCTTGTCTAACGCTCAGAAATGAATTGTCCAAGGAGACATACATGCTGGCATGCTGTGATATATATACATACATACATATATATATATATACATATATATGTGTATATATATATACACATACATACAATGACACAGTAGTTAACAATGAAAATAAAAAGACTATTGAAGCCTTCAACCTGATGGTTATCCAAAGAATTATGCTGAATGAATAAAAGCCAGTCTCAAAAGGATACATTCTGTATGATTCCATTTAAATAGCATCTTTGAAATGGGAAAATTATAGAAATGGAGATGAGGATTAATGAGGTAGCAGAAGCAGGAGGAAAGTAGGTGTGACTGTTAAAAGGCAGGCAAAGTATAGTATCTTAGAATTTATTAAAATATTCTATATTATGACTGTATTAATGTCAATATTCTAGTTACTATAATTAACTATAGTTTTTCAAGGTGTTATTACAAGAGAAATTGGATAAAAGGAATATAGGACCTCTGTATTATTAATGTTTCAACTGTTAGTGAATTTACAATTATCCACAGATACAAAGCTCAATAAAAGAAGTTCTCCATAACAGTTGTCTCATCTACACAGTTTTAGTAGTGGTGGTGAAGGTGTTCATGGCTGTGGTGCTTGCTGGTAGTAGTGGTAATTGCTGGTTAGTATGGCAGATTGTGGCAGTGATGGTGGTATTGAAGGTGTTGGTTTGGTGATGAAAGAGGTGGGAACAATGATGCTGCTGCTGCTGCTGCTGATCGTGGTGTTAGCGGTAGCAGTGGCAGTGCTTGTAGCACCAATATTGTTGTTGGTGGCAGTATTAGCAGTAGTGTTGGCAGTGTTGGTCTTAGTTAGAGTTTTGGTGGCAGAGATTATAGTCTAGAGCTGTGGTTGCTTTTGGTATTGGTCATGGTGGTGTTGGAGGGAGTGATGGCTGTGGTGAGAATAAAAGGAGTGAGGATGCAGATGAGTTTGGAAACAACTTAGGACTAGGTTCTTATGCTTGAATATGGCTACAGAATGAAGATTGGAAGACTAAAATGTAATACACATTCTTAGGAAGTGTCCAGAAAAAGTCAAAGTGAAGGGAATAAATAGCAAAGATCAACAATTTCAACAATATTCTCCATAAGAGCTTTCATATTCTTGAAGACATTAAACTTTCAGTTTGCTTTTATCTGTTTCCATATCTGCCCTTGACTCAGGATATGACCTTTGGCAAATGATTTCAGCTCATTGCCTACATGTTCTCATTCACCAGATTTAAACATCAGCCTCACTAATGATTCTCCTCCAAAGAATGAGTTATTTGAGAACTTTTGCACTCAAAAGAGCTGAAAAGGCACACACCATGATTATCAGAATGAAATACAAAAGGACTTCTCTAGTGGAAAATCACAGCTGACAGCAGCTGCAAAGGAGACATACTGAGGGACTGTAGGCTGCAGGAAGAAAATAGTAAAGTTTGAAAGTTCTTGATTACTTTATGATTAAAAGTGAGAGAAAAAGAGGTGAAACAGATTGGACTGGCATGATTGTAAGAATCCTGGGGAATAAGAGAAATCCAGAGTTGCCTGTTATTTAACAGCTGCCTATTATTAAAAAATATACAGATTGGTAGTTTGGGGTTGACATGTACAAACTACTATATTTAAAATAGATAACCAACAAGGACCTACTGTATAGCACAAGAACAGTGTTCAATACTCTATAATAACCTAAATGAGAAGATAATTTGAAAAAAAAAATTAAGTACATGATATGTATAACTGAATCAGTTTGCTGTACACCTGAAATTAACACAGCATTGTTAATCAATTTTGCTTCAATATAAAATAATTTTAAACGCATAAAGGAGACTAGAGAAAAAATAATTGAAAGAGTGATCATCTTTAAATGTGCATCAAATTTGTTCTTTTAATATCCCTTTTGCAAGTATGATTATTCCTGAAAGTGCCTTGAAAGTAGAATAGGATAGATATATAGAGAATTTAGATACTTGAAAGAACTTTCCCAATGGTACAGCATTAGTTAATGTGGAGTAAGGATTAAACTAAAGTATTAACACATTGGAAAGAGCACAGAGGTGGGTAGACAGTTCTCACAGCCAGAAGACACACTTCTGACCCCCTGTGTTTCCTGTTTCTTCATCAAGGAAGCTCCACAGACTGTCCTCCTTCTTGCACTGAGGAACATACATGAAGATGAAGACTCTCTAGGAAGGAGGAGCCCTACTCTTAGCTGCTCCAGGAGACTGTAGTGATTATAGAGTTAAAGGGACGTTAGAACCCCTGGAGATTGAACTAGAGGTGGTGGGGGGAAGTAAGAGAAAGTGTGGATGAGGTGATATCTTCATCACTAATTGCAGGGCAACTGTAGTCTTTCTAAAAATGACATAGTTTTCAAATCACAGAATGTCAATAAATAACTATAAACAGTCACCTATTTCTTTTTACCTTTTTCTGTTTTCTCCTCTTAATTTCTGAATTGTTTAGAATCTCATATCTCCTTTGGTAAGGGCAGTGATCAACAATGCCTCCTATTTAATTTTTGTTTCAACATTTTAACATTTAAACTATTGAGTTTATTTAAAGATATTATTCAACCGGTTTCATTGGGTAGCATCTGGAATAATATTTAATAAACATTAATTAATGTTGCATGGTGGCAGTTGGTTTGTCATTTCACTTTCCTAAGATGCTGGAATTTTTACCCACAAAGTAAAGCCATTAATCTTTAAACCAAAACAAACTGCAAGATGACCACTGGTAAAAGAAGACAAGAAAAGAACATGCCATTTTACAAAAAAATAAAGAAAGTTTTTTTAAGGATCAATTTAATAAAAGTAAGAAGAAAATTTAAGGAAGTAAACAAACTAGAAATATTGCAAATGGTAACTGTGAAAGAAGTAAAAGGAATATATCTAACCAGGCTTCCTCCATGGCTCAGCAGTAAAGATTCTACCTGCAATGTGCAATGTCAGAGATACAGGAGATGGGTGTTGGATTCTTAAGTCAGGAAGATTCCCTGGAGGAGGAAATGGCAACCCACTTCAATATTCTTGCTGGGAAAATTCCAAAGACAGAGGAGCCCTTGGGGTCACAATAAGTCAGACATAACTGGGTGACTGAGCACACAGTCACATATATCTAAACATATCAAGTATAAATATAACCAAAATAACCATATTAATTATAAATATAATTATATTAATTGAATTTATTTTATAAAAACATAAAAACCTGCATCAGGATGCTTTATTTTTCTTTTTTTTTTTTTTTTTTTCAAATAGAGTAAGAGAGAAACAAAGGAAAAACATATGAGAAAATTTATAAGACAGTAGCATAGATTTATTGTTGAAGTGAACAAAAAAGGAGTAGTTGTTAAATTACTATCAGACAGTATGCTGAGGGCCAGGTCAATCAAGAAGACATGAGCCACTGACCTTATTATGTAATAATGGAATTCATAAAAACCTAGAGTCTACTTAAAACAAATTTAAGAATACTCTGAAAGGTGGTAGGACAACTGGGCAGGGACGTCAGGATGCAAAGAATGACAGATGGTGGCAATGCAATCTGAGTAGTAAATCTGAACTTCCCATATGGCAATAATAAGGAAGCAGCTGCCTTCTCCCAAAGAAGCCGTGCCATAAGAAAACTGCTAAAACAAGATTAAATAAGATCCAAAGTCTTACAATATAATATCTAAAATGCTCAGATTATCAGTAAAAATGAGTCATCATCCCAATAAACAGAAAAACATCACACTGAATAAACAGATGTCAATATTAAAAGGGCACAGAAGTTAGAGTTATCTCGCAAAAATTAAAATGGCCCTAATAGAAAAAGTTTAACAAGCAATTGAGAACACACCAGAAACAAATTACAAATAGAAAGCCTCATAAATAAAACAGAAAATATCAGCAAACAAATGATATAAAGAAAAAACAAATACACCTTTTATAATTGAAATATATAATAATCAAAACAAAACTTTATAAGAGGTAAACACAGCAACAAAAAGGAGAAAGTAAGAGAAACTTGGAGCTATAATTACAGAGATTATCCAGTTTGAACAACCATGTACAAATAGCCTGGACAAAAAGATGAACAAAGCCTCTGGGACCTGTGAGACTGTAACCGAAGATATATATGTACATATCATTGGAATTCTAGAAGGAAAGGAAAACAAGAGTAGGGCCAAAAACTATTTGAATAAATAATGAACAAAATTTTTCTAAATTTGACAGAAGTATAGACCTACATATCCAAGAACCTGAGCACATTTCAACCAGTATAAACCCAAGGAAATCATCCTATGACACATCTTAGTAAAACTTGTGAAAACTAAGCACAAAAAAATCTTGAAACAGCAAATGATAAATATTAACTGTAAGGAAAAATCAAGTCAAATGAACTTCATTTCTCATGAGAAATCAGGGAGGTCAGAAATGCCACATTTTTCAGGAACTAAAAGGAAACTCTCAACTCAGATATTATATCCAGTAAAAATACTCTTTAGAATGAAAGAAAAATCAAAACAATGTCAGGTGAAAAGAAACTAAGAGAATTCGCTATGGTAAGCCCTACACCAAAAGACTGCTTGCAGAAATATCTCTGAATAGAAAGGAAACAATAAAAATAGGAATCTGAAAATATTAGAAAGAAGAAAGAAAAGTAGTCAGAGTATAAAGAGTAATACATACAATAGACTTTGTTTTTCTTCTTGAATTTTTCCCTTGAGTTTTATAAATTGTGTTAGAAAAGAATTATGTAGTCTTATGTGTTTATCAATAAAAACGGAGGAAATGTTTAACATCATTATATTATAATGGGGGGGCTTAATGGGACAAAAATTCTAGACTCCATTTTAATTAGCAAAATGTCAACAAATATAGACTCTGACAAGTTATGTAGTATGTGTGTATGTATCTATATATAAATATTTATTACATATACATGACTTGTGTGTGTGTACATATATATATATAATATGCATATTACATATACATAGCTTGTCAGAGTCTATCGTATGACCTTGGTTCGTTTCCAAGGAAAACTATTCAACATCATAGTAATCCAAGTCTATGCCTCAATCACTAATGCTAAAGAAGCTGAAGTTGAATGGTTCTCTGAAGACCTACAAGACCTTCTAGAATTATCACACAAAAAAAGGTGTCTTTCTCATCATAGGGGATTGGAATGCAAAGGGAGGAAGTCAAGAGATACCTAGAGTAAAAAGCAAGTTTGGTCTTGGAATACAAAATGAAGCAGGACTAAGGCTAACAAAATTTTGCCAAGAAGACGCACTAGTCATAGCAAATACCCTCTTCCAACAACACAAGACAGCTCTATATATGAACATCACAAGATGGTCAAAACCAAAATCAGATTGATTATATTCTTTGCAGCAGAAGATGGAGAAGCTCTATACAGTCAGCAAAAACAAGACTGGGAGCTCACTCTGGTTCAGATCATGAGCTCCTTATTGCAAAATTCAGACTTAGGTTTAGGTTTATAACATTGTATGGGAGGCAGTGACCAAAACTAACCCTAAGAAAAGGAAATGCAAGAGGGCAAAATGGTTTCCTGAGGAGCTGTTATCAAATAGCTGAAAAAAGAAAAAGCAAGAGGCAAGGAGAAACAGAAAGATACATCCATCTGAATGCAGAGTTCCAAAGTATAGTAAGAAAGGATAAGAAAGCCTTCTTAAATGCAAAGAAATAGAGGAAAACAATAGAATCAGAAAGACTAGAGATCTCATCAATAAAATCAGAAATATCAAGGGAACATTTCATGCAATGACATGCACAATAAAGGACAGAAATGAAAAGGACCTAACAGAAGCAGAGGAGATTAAGGAAAGGGGGCAAAAATACACAAGACTAAAAAAAAAACAAAAAGTCTTAATGACCCAGATAACCACAATGGTGTGGTGACTCACCTAGAGCCATGCATCCTAGAGTGAGAAGTCAAGTGGGCCTTAGGAAGCATTACTACAAACAAAGCTAGTGGAGGTAATGGAATTTCAGGTGAGTTATTTAAAATACTAAAAGATGATGCCATTAAAGTGTTGTACTTGATATGCCAGCAAATTTGGAAAGCTCAGGATTGGAAAAGGTCAGTTTTCATTGTAATCCCAAAGAAGAGCAATGTCAACAAGTATTCAAAATATTATAAAATGTTCAAACTACTGTACAATAATTGCACTCATTTCACATTCTACCAAGGAAATGCTCAAAATCCTTCAAGCCAGGCTTCAGCAGTATATGAACCAAGAACTTCCAAATGTGCAAGCTGGATTTAGAAAAGGCAGAGGAACAAGAGATCAAGTTGCCAATATCTGTTGGATCATAGAGAAAGATAGGAAATTCCAGAAAAACATCTAATCTACTTCACTGACTATGCTAAAGCCTTTAATCGTGTAGATCACAACAGACTGTGGAAAATCCTTAAAGACATGGGAATAACAAGTCAATTTACCTGTCTCATGAAAATCCTGTTTCCAGGTCAGGAAGTAATACAACCAGACATAGAACAATGGACTGATTCAAAATTGGGAAAGGAGCACAACAAGGCTGTATATCATCACCCTTCTTACTTAACTTATATGCAGAGTACATCATGTGAAATACCAGACTGGAAGACTCACAAACTGGAATCAAGATTGCCAGGAGAAAATCAATAACCTCAGATATGAAAATAATACCACTCTAATGACAGAAACTGAAGAGGAACTGAAGAACCTCTGATGAGGCTGAAAGAAGAAAATGAAGAAGCTGGCTTAAAGCTCAATAAACTTCACATAATTTCAAAAATTCAATGAAACTCAAAAAACAAGATCAGGGCATCCAGTTCCATCATTTCATGGCAAATGGAGGGGGACAAGTAGAAGCAGTAACAGATTTTCTTTCTTGAGCTCCAAAATCACTGCTGTCAGTGACTGTAGCCATGAAACTGAAAGACATTTTCTCCTTGGAAGTAAAGCTATGACAAACCTAGACAGTGTATTATAAAAGCAGAGACATTATTTTGCTGACAAATGTCTGTACAGTTGAAGTATTTTTTTTCCTGTAGTCATGTACAAATGTGAAAGTTGGACCATAAAGAAAGCTGAGTGTGGAGGCTTTTGGACCATGGTGCTGGAGAAGACTCTTGAGAGTCCCTTGGACTACAAGGAGATCAAACCAGTCAATCCTAAAGGAAATCAATCCTGAATATTTGTTGGAAGGACTGATACTGAAGCTGAAGCTCCAATACTTTGGCCACCTGATGTGAAGAGCCAACTTATTGGAAAAGACTCTAATGCTGGGAAAAACTGAGGGAAGGAGGAGAAGGGGGTGACAGAGGATGAGATGTTTCAATAGGTCACTGATTCAATGGGCCTGAATTTGAGCAAACCCACGGAGATAGTGAAGGACAGGGAAGTCTGGCATGCTGTAGTCAATGAGGTCACAAAGAGTTGGACACGACTGAGTGACAGAACAGCAAAAACAATGCCCTAAAAAAGAAATGATTGCATTACATTTAAATAGTCTAAATACAGCACTTAAAAGGCAGAAATTGGCAAGAAGACAACAATATAACCAATTCATATATTGTCTACAAGAAACGCACTTTAAAATACCGTGATATTTATAGGTTAAAAGCAAAAGTATGGAGAAAGATACTGTGCAAACATCAGCAAAAGTAGTAGTAACTATACTGATAAATAAATTTGTCTTCAGAGCCAAAAAGAAAATGTATATAGAGGTGTTGGAGAAGACTCTTGAGGGTCCCTTGGACTGCAAGGAGATCCAACCAGTCCATTCTGAAGGAGATCAGCCCTGGGATTTCTTTGGAAGGAATGATGCTAAAGCTGAAACTCCAATACTTAGGCCACCTCATGCAAAGAGTTTACTCATAGTAAAGACTCTGATGCTGGGAGGATTGGGGGCAGGAGGAGAAGGGGACAACAGAAGATGAGATGGCTGGATGGCATCACTGACTCGATGGATGTGAGTCTGAGTGAACGCCGGGAGTTGGTGATGGACAGGGAGGCCTGGCGAGCTGCGATTCATGGGGTCGCAAAGAGTCGGACACGACTGAGAGACTGAACTGAACTGAACTGAGAGAGACCTAATGATAATGATCAACATACAAAAGAGACACAGCAATCCTAAAGGTATGTGCACCAAGAACACAACAAATCTAGAAACCATGCAAAGCAAAAATGGAGAAACAAGAGAATTACACAAATCTACAATTACATTTGTAGACTTCAACACCTCTCTCAACAATTGGTAGACCAACTTGACAGAAAATCAAGTAAATATGAGAACTCAATACCATCAACCAAAATGATACCATCTAATCAACATTATAGAACATTACACTCCCCCAAAAGTATCTTTTCAATAATACACTGAATATATAACAAAAATAGACCACAGTTACTCTTGAAGAACATAGGTTTGAATTCTGCAGTTTTGTTTTGTTTGTTTGTTTTTCATAAATACTATAGTACTTCACAGTCAATGATTGATTGAATCCATGGATAAGGAGCCCTGGCTACAGAGCCCCCATTCTATATGCAGAGTTTCAACTGCACAAAGAGTTGGGACCCCTAACCTCCACATTGTTCATGGACCAGCTGTATATTCTTGGCCATAAAACAAACCTCAACAGATAAAAAAACTGAAATCATGCAGAGTTATCTGACTATAAATCTATAAATCAATAATATAATAGTAACAGAAGAATTTCCAAATAATTAGGAGATAAAATCTCACTTCTAATTAATCCATTATTCATGAGATGTCCCAAAGGAAATTAAAATTACATTGATCTGGATGAAAACAAAAAGACAATGTACAAAATGTTTCTCTCAAAACACTACTAGAGCAGCATTAAGAGGAGCTTTAAGAGCAGCATTAAATTTATAGTACTTAATGTTTACTTTTTTTTTTTTTTTGTATGTCAGCCTGAGGCTTGTCAGTGTCTTGTCAAATGGCCAGGCCATTAACAGTAGCATATGACGTTCATAGTGCTCCTCTACACTACACTAAATTGTCATAACTTCAGTAATTCCTGCTAAGGCTTGGGGGGGAAGAGAAAGAGGAATGTACATAGACAGTTCCCATAATAAAGTCAGTAGTAGGGGCCATAGCAATAAAGTTTTGTAGCTACCCAAAAGAACCTACCTATAATCAGGCTTGGCCAAGTGTTCTGGTGTTGGTGACCTAAGAGCCCAAAGCAGAGAGCCATTTTCCACCTCATCTTGATGGCAGGGATGGTGTGTTACCTGTGTAGCAGCTTCTAAAGGATCTGAGGAGTGCAGTTTCCCTATCTCTCCATGGACTTTCAACCTTAGCATAGGGCCTCTGATCTGTCATAAGGACAGATGGACATTGTCTTAGCAAACCACTAATATTGCTTTTTTCTGAACAATTGAACGATCTGAAAAAAAGAAATTGGTCCCTCCAATCTTTCCAGAGGTCCATAGAAAGACGGAGAAGAAACAGCCCCTTTATCAACCACAGAATTTGCAAATCTCTATAACATCATCTGTCAGCTTTGGTCACAAGTTTTCTGGGGTTAGGGGAAAGTGTAGAGAGCCAGGTGGAGAACCAAGCTGGGGTAGACAGCTGTTTCCCAGACAGGACTCCAGGAATAGCACAGCATAGGCTCATTCTGGCAGAGCCCAGACTTCTGCACTCAGAAGGCTCTTGAAGCTGCTGCTTGACTTCTGTTTTTTTTTTTTGGCATCAGCCACTGCTGGGGCACTCTGAAGTAGGGGATTTTGGTAGTGCACTCCACATCATGTCACTCTCCCTTACTAAATTTAGCAAAATTATCTTTGAAGAGCATCTAATTAAGTCTCTAAGGTCTCTTCAGGGTCACTGGTCAAAGTGATCTCAAACAGCTCTACATTCTTTTATCCCTTCTGAAATTTCAACAACTTGCTGTGTTGCAGGGCATTTATCTGTGTTTGAAAACTTCTTGGTGTTACTCAACTCATGAAGGCTCCCCAGTCTCTGTTTCCACTGTCAGATTGCTGCGGGCAGTGCTGGGGCAGTTTGTCTCTACTTTTTTGAACTCCTCTGTTGTATGTCCAGGTTAACTTACAAGAGGAACTCATCCAAGGAACTCCAGGCTAAACAGAAGGACCAAAAGTTTCCCCTGGGAACCAGATAATTCACGTAAACAATTCCTTAGCATCCTCCAACAAAGCTCTGTGTTTTCTATTAGCATTCCCCAAGACTCACTGGCTTGGCTAATAAAGTGCCCCATGGGATGCACTAGTACTTTCCAAGACCTGCAAAGTGCCTGGTAGAACTGTCATACTCTTGCAAATGATTTACTAGTACCCCTCCAGAATACCCCACATTCTCTGTTAGCCCCCTCCAAAGGTTCCCTATGATATCTTCAAACTTTTTACTCTTCCAAAATGATAGTGTGCATAATTAGCTATCCTGTTTGATGTTTGTCAAGGACTCAGCTCAGCTGGAGAGAAAGCAGAGGGGCCAGAGTAGTATCAGCAATGAAATGAAAATAATAGTAATTTTTAATTATGAACTGCAATAATATAAGCAGGAGGCTGTACTGGAGAAAGTGCTGGCCATCTCCTGTTACATTTCCTAAGGGGATATTGTCCACGTTAGATCAGATAGATGACACACACAGATTGTTTCATCACCAAAGGAAGCCCTAAACAAAAGGTTCCTGTGTTTTGTAGACGCAAAGGCCTGAGGAAGATTGAGAGGCAAGATTTAGGGAAGATGTTGGTTGAACAACCAAATCAAGAGGCCTCTGAATGGTGGTTTTTGGGCTAGGAAAGAACATGAGTTAGAGAAAGAGTTGTGACTGCAACTCCCTTCAGAGGCTGCATTGCAGTAGCTGAGCACCAAGCCTATGTGGGGAGACCAGGTAAGACCTTTTTAAATGCCTGTGATTGGGGCTGGGAAATTGTATATAAACATTAATAACAGGGACTTGGACTCCTTAGATGCTGGAAAAAGAAGAGCAATGTAAACCAAAAACAAGAAGGAAAGAAATAATGAAGATAAGAGCAGATCAGTTAAAACTAAAGCAAACAACAGGGATGTCAATGAATTAAAGTGTCAGTTCTTTGAAGGGATCAATAACACTGACAAACTTCTGGCAAGAGTGACAATATATAAAGAGAAAAGACACAAATCACCAATATCAAGAATGAAACAGGTGATACCTCAACAGATCCCATAGACTTAAAAATGATAATCATAGAATACTACAAACAACTCTAATTATAAATTTGAATACTTAGATAAAATGGGCTAATTCCTCAAAATCTACCTTTAGTTCAATTCAGTTTCAGTTCAGTCGCTCAGTCACGTCTGAATCTTTGAGACCCCATGAATGGCAGCACGTAAGGCCTCCCTATCCATCACTAACTCCCAGAGTTCACTCAAACTCACGTCCATCAAGTTAGTGTTGCCATCCAGCCATCTCATCCTCTGTTGTCCGCTTCTCCTCTTGCCCCCAATCCCTCCCAACATCAGAGTCTTTTCCAATGAGTCAACTCTTCACATGAGGTGGCCAAAGTACTGGAGTTTCAGTTTTAGCATCATTCCTTCCAAAGAACACCCAGGACTGATCTCATTAAGAATAGACTGTTTGGATTTCCTTGCAGTCCAAGGGACTCTCAAGAGTCTTCTCCAACACCACAGTTCAAAAGCATCAATTCTTCAGTGCTCAACTTTCTTCACAGTCCAACTCTCACGTCCATACATGACTACTGGAAAAACCATAGCCTTGACTAGATGGACCTTTGTTGGCAAAGTAATGTCTCTGCTTTTGAATATGCTATCTAGGTAACTATCACTATTCAACCAGTAAGAAATAAATGACTTTAATTCCTCCATAGCTATCAAGAAAATTAAATTTATAATGAAACACTTTTCTAGAAAAAAAAGAAAATCTTGACCCATGAGCTTCATAAGGCAAGCTATACCAAACATTTAAACAATTAAAACTAATTTTATATAAATCCCATCCAGAAAATAGAATAAGATGTATAATTTCTGAACTGATTCTATGAGCCAGTAGTANATTTATAATGAAACACTTTTCTAGAAAAAAAAGAAAATCTTGACCCATGAGCTTCATAAGGCAAGCTATACCAAACATTTAAACAATTAAAACTAATTTTATATAAATCCCATCCAGAAAATAGAATAAGATGTATAATTTCTGAACTGATTCTATGAGCCAGTAGTACAGTGGCATGAAAACCGGACACAGTACTGAAAAGAGAAAAGAAAAAAAAAAAAAAATACAATATTCTTCTTGAACTGGTGTGGAAAAATCCTTAACAAAATACTAGAAAACTGAATCCAACAATGTATAAACAACATACAT
Source organism: Neotragus moschatus (assembly GCA_006410615.1). Classification (NCBI taxonomy): domain Eukaryota; kingdom Metazoa; phylum Chordata; class Mammalia; order Artiodactyla; family Bovidae; genus Neotragus; species Neotragus moschatus. The sequence continues at coordinate 14,978 of SJYA01006446.1, forward strand.
CATGGCCAAGTGGGCTTTATTCCAGAGATAGAAAAGTTGTTCAGCATTTCAAAATCAGAAACTGTAACTCACCATGTCAACAAATTAAAGAGAAATCATGTGATCTTATCAGTTGACACACAACAGCACTTTGCAAAATCTAACATCCATTTGTGATTTCAAAAACTCTCAGAAAGCTATAAATAGAGTGGAACATCTAGGGGATGTTCCTAAATTTAATGAAGACCATCTGTAAAAGAACTACAACTGACATCACACTTAATGATGAAAGATCAATGTTTTACATCCTTTTAATTTGAGAAAAATACAAGAATCTCTTTCATGAAGACTGTAATTTAATACTGTACTGGGAGTTCCAGTCAGTATAATAACACAGGTAAAGAAAATAAAAGACATACAGTTTAGAAAGAGAACAAAAAAATGTTTTTATTTGTGAATGAAATGACACGACAATGATTCTACCAACAAATAAAAACTTCTGGAACTAAGCAGTGAGTTCAGCAAGATTATAGAGCACAACATTGACATTAAAAATTCAACTGTATTTTTTATACTCACAAATAAAACAGTTGGTCAAAAAAAAAAAAGGAAATATTTAATTTAAATCTATCAAAACATATGTGGAATTTGTATCCCCCAAAATATAAAATACTTATGAAAGAAATCAAGCAGGATCAAAATAAAGAGATATCTATATTCATATCAAACAATTAGACTTCATAAAAATTAAAAATTTCCCTCTTCAAACAGCCCTCCTAAGAAACGAGGAGATCAGCGACAGGCTATGTGAAAATATTTCAGACTGCATTTCTGGCAAAGGGCTCAGATCTAAAATATAAGAAAGAAACACAACATTAAAGAAACAACCAGTCCAATTTGAAAATAAAAAATATGTAGAGACATTTCACCAAAAGGCATATTCAGATGACAAATAAGCACATGGAAGTATGTTTAACATCGCTAATCATTAGGGAGATAGAAATTGTGATCACATTAACTTAACAGTATACTACTATTAGAGCAGTTTAAAAAATGGTGACAATTAAAAATACTGGTGAGTCTGCAAAGAAATTGTATTTCTTGTATATTGCTATGTGAAATGTTACAGCTACTCTGAAAAGGAGTTTGTAGATTGACAACATCTTTTAAAAAATGAAACTGAACATACTATTCACTTCTGGGCATTTATCTTAGAGACACAAAAATCTATGCATCTTTACTAAAGAAAGTGACTCTATGTTTAATGTTTGTATGATGACAGCTTGAAAATCCTATTGTCCCCCTTCACTTTCTTCCCAACATCTGGTTAAATGAATAAGAAAACCTGAGTGCTTCCTCCTTTGGTCCTGGTAGGAGATTCAAAACCTGTGAGCTGTGGAAAAGGAACATGTAGGAACACAAGAAGAGTAAAATATGGTAAGACACACTAGAAATTAATTTTAAAAAGCACAATTTAATAAAAAAAAAAGAATAATAGAAAAATAATATTTTTGATCAAAAAAAGCAAAAATCTGATTCTGTGAAACCAATATAATAAAATTAGCAAATGTAATAATAATTAGAAAAAAACTTGAAAAGAAGGACTAAATTTAAAACTTGGAATTGAATAAGGAGGCAAAGAACATAAATTGTTGTTGTTGTCTTTGTTCAGTCCTAAGTTATGTTCAACTTTTTTCAACCCCATGGACTGCAGCACACCAGGCTCCTGTGTCCTCCACTATCTTCCAGAGTTTGCTCAAATTCATGCTCATTGAATCAATGGTGCTATCTAAACAGCTCATCCTCCATCACCCCCATCTTTCGCTCTTAATCTTTCCCAGCATTCGGGTCTTTGCAGAGTCCCTTCTTCACCTTAGGTGGCCAATGTATAAGAGTTTCAGCTTCAGCATCAGAACTTCCAATGAATATTCAGGGTTGATTTCCCTTAAGATTAACTGGTTTGACTTCTTTGCAATCCAAGGGATCTCTAGAATCTTCTCCAGCACCACAATTTGAAAGCATCAGTTCATTGGCACTCAGCCTTCTTTATAGTCTAACTTTCACATCTGTATATAACTACTGGAAACACTACAGCTTTGACTATACAAAACTTTGTCTGCAAAGTGATGTCTCTGCTTTTTATTACGTTGTCTATGTTTGTCATAGCCTTCCTTCCAAGGACCAAGTGTCTTTAAATTTCATGGCTTCAGTCACTATCTGCAGTGATTTGGGAGACCAAGAAAAGAAAATTTGTTAGTTTCCACTTTTTCCCCATGTATTGGCCATGAAGTGATGTGACTAAATGCCTAATGTTAGCTTTTTGAATGTTGAGTTTCAAACTAGGTTTTCCACTGTCTTCTTTCACCCTATTTAAGAGGCTCTTTAGTTTCTCTTCAGTTTCGGTCATTAGAGTGGTATTATCTTCATATCTGAGGTTGCTGATATTCCTCCCAGCAATCTTGATTCCAGCTTGGGATTTATCTAGCCCATCAATTCATATTATTTACTCTGCATATAAGTTGAATAAGCAGGGTGACAATAGACAGCCTTAAAGTACTCTTTTCCCAATTTTGAACCAATCTGTGTTGCATGTCCAGTTCTAACTATTACTTCTTGACCTGCATACAGGTTACCTCAGGAGATAGGTAAGGTGGCCTGGTAGTACCATAACTTTGAGAATTTTCCACAATTTGTTGTGATGCACACAGTCAAAGGCTTTAACATAGTGAAATAAACAGACGTATATGTTTTTCTGGAACTCCCTTGCTTTCTCCATGATGTAACAAATGTTGCCAGTTTAGTCTCTGTTTCCTCTGTCTCTTTGAAACTGAGCTTATAAATATGGGATCTCTCAGTTCATGCACTGATGAAGCATAACTTGGAAGATTTTGAGCACTGACTTGGAGCATGTGACATGAACACAACTGTATTATACTTTGAACAGTCTTTGTCATTGCCTTTTTTGGGGATTGGAATGAAAACTGACCTTTTCCAGTCCTGTGACCATTGCTTAGTTTTCCAAATTTGCTAATATATTGAGTGCAGTACTTTCACAGCATCATCTTTTAGGATTTTAAAAAGTTCATCTGGAATTCCATCACCTCCACTAGCTCCCATTCTATTGTTTTTCTCTATTTCTTTGCATTGTTCATTTAATAAAACCTTTTTATCTTTCCTTGCTTTTTTTCTGGAACTCTATATTCAGTTAGGTATATCTTTTTCTTTCTACTTTGCCTTTCATGTCTCTTCTTTCCTCAGCTATTTGTAAAGCCTCTTCAAACAACCACTTTGCCTTCTTGCATTTATTTTTCTTTGAGATGGTTTTGGTCACCAAAACCATTCCCTGTACAATGTTACAAATCTCCATCCATAGTTCTTCAGGCACTCTGTCTTCCAGATATACTCCCTTGAATCTATTTTTCACTTCTAATGGTATAATCATAGGGATTTGATTTAGGTTATACCTGAAAGGCCTAGGCCTTTCTCTACTTGCTTCAATTTAAGTCTGAATTTTGCAATAATGGGCTATAATCTGAGCTACCGTCAACTCCAGGTCTTAGTTTTGCTGATTTTATAGTTTCTCCATCTTCAGGTGCAAAGAATGTAATCAATCTGATTTCAGTACTGATCATCTGGTGATGTCCATGTGTAGAGTTGTCTGTTGTATTGTTAGAAGAGGGCGTTTGCTATGAACAGTGTGTTCTCTTAACAGAACTCTATTAGCCTTTCCTCTGCTTCATTTTGTACTCCAAAGCCAAAGTTGTTTTTTGTTTTTTTTTTTTAATTCTGGGAATCTTTTGACTTACTAGCTTTGCATTCCATCCCTTTATGAAGAAAATGACATTGTTTTTTAGTATTTGTTCTAGAAGATGCTGTAGGTCTTCATAGAAACAGTCAACTTCAGCTTCCTTGGCATCAGTATTTGCAGCATTGACTTGGGGTACTGTGATGTTGAATTGTTTGCCTTGGAAAGGAACTGGGATCATTCTGTCATTTTTGAAATTGAACTCAAGTACTGAACTTTGGCCTCTTTTGTCGATTGTGAAGACTATTCCATTTCTTCTAAGGGCTTCTTCTCCACAGTAGTAGATATAATGTTCACAGAATTAAATTTGTCAGTTCCTGTCCATTTTAGTTCACTGATTCCTAAAATGTCAGTGTTCATTGGCTATTACCTGCTTGACCACATCCAATTTACCTTGATTTGTAAACCTAGCATTCCAATTTCCTATGCAATATTGTTCTTTACAGCATCAGACTTTACTTCCACCACCAGACATATCCACAACTGAGTGTTGTTTCTGCTTTGGCCCAGCCGCTTCATTCTTTCTAGAGCTGTTAGTAATAGCCCAGTAGCATAGCTATCCCAGTAGCATATTGGATACCTTCTGACCTCAGGGGCTCATCTTTTGGTGTCATATCTTTTTGCCTTTTCTTACAGTTCATTGTGGTTCTCAAGGCAAGAATACCTGAGTGGGTTGCCATTTCCTTATCCAATGGACCATGTTTTGTCAGAACTTTTCACTGTGATCTGTCTTGGGTGGACTGCACAGCATGGCTCATAGCTTCATTGAGTTAAGCAAGTCCCTTCACTGTGATATGGCTGTGATATGGAAGGGGAAGAACCACAAGAACACAAATAGAGGTAATAAAGTATAGAAGAGCATAAAATACTATGTTTAGTTTATATGTAAATTTGAAAACTGATGCAAAATAAATGTTATATTTAGAAAAAATAAATTATTAAAACCAACTCAAAGAGAAATAGAAAAATTGAATAGATCAATTAAATTGAGATATAGTAAAGATAGTTAAATCATTAGTGAGTTTTAGCAAATTAAAGAGGGGGAAAAAAAGCATATGATCACACAACAAATCAAACTTGGGTTTGATCCTTGGGTTGGGAAGACCAGTTGGATGAGGGCATGGCAACCCACTCCAGTATTCTTACCTGGAGAATCCCCATGGACAGAGGAGCCTTGTGGACTACAGTCCACAGAGTCTCAAAAAGTTGGACACAACTGAGCAACAGCACATGATAGAAGGTGAAAAATATCTTCCAAAATTCACCCTGCATCCATGAAAAGAAAAACTCAAAAATGCAGGTAAACCAAAAATAGAAGGAAATATCTTTTAAGAACTTTCTCCAAGAAATCTAAGGAAACATCAAATTAGTGATAAAACATGAAGGCATCCATCTGAAACTGTTTTAAGATAAGGATGGCCTCAATCATTGCTATTAGTCATGACCATACTGAAAGCTCTCTTACTATGTATTTATCAAAACTATCAAGCAAATAAGATTTAATGTTAGATAGGAAAAATCAAAACTGTCATCTTTTTTGTAGACAGTAAGATAGTTTGAGGACTTCCCTGGTGGCTCAGATGGTAAAGAGTCTGCCTACAATGCAAGAGATCGGGTTCAATCCCTGAGTCACAAACATCTTCCTGTAGAAGTAAATGGCAGCCCACTCCAGTATTCTTGACTGGAAAATCCCATGGATGGAGGAGCCTGGTATGCTACAGTCCATGGGGTCTTGTGTCCAAGAGATGGACACGACTGAGCAACTTCAATTTCACTTTTCAAGATAGTTCGCCTTATAAATATAAGATATACAATTGAAAAATTAATTGAATTAATATGAGCTCAATTTAAAAAGTCAAATTAAAATTAATATAAGTATTAATTAAATTTCTTATGTAGCATCAGGAACCAACAACAAAATTGCCTACAGGGGGAAAATCATCAGTCACACTAGCAAAAAGAAAGACAAGTTACGTGAAAAATAAATCTCATAAATATATCAAGATAATCCAAAAATGTAAAATATGAAATATTTCTGAACAAACAGAAAGGCATGCTATGCTTCTGACTGAGAAAGCTCTATATTGTAAAAACACTGGGTCTTCTCTACTTGATCTACACATTCAAAAATTTCCCATCAGGCTTTTAGTCCCAAGTAGTAGACTGACCTCATGCATTTATATTCTCTCCCTCCCAGGATTTCACTTAAATGAAAACAAGGCAATGAGAAGACTCAAGAAGATGACAATTGCAGAAGAGATAATTAAACTGAGTTCAAGAAGACATAGAGAAGATAAAAGAATGTTCACAAAAAATTAGAGTTCAGAAGACGCAACATGGATGCTTGGGAAAGTTCAGAATTCCTGAAAGGTGCCAACTGTCGTCAACTCTGAATGGTTTTGGCTCTATGGAGTGTTTGCAGGATTGGTTGTTGGGAAAGTTGAGAATTAAATTTTTATATGGAGTTCAGTTCAGTTCACTTCAGTCACTCAGTCGTGTCCGACTCTTTTCGACCCCATGAATCGCAGCACGCCAGTCCTCCCTGTCCATCACCAACTCCCGGAG
>SJYA01006447.1:0-21258 GCA_006410615.1 Neotragus moschatus
GTTCAATGATTTAATCAATCATGCCTACATGATGAAGCCTCTCTTTTAAAAAAATTGCCCACCAAGAGGGTACAGAGAGCTTCCAGGCTGGTGAACACATCATGGTTCTGGGAGAGTGGTGAGCCTGGAGAGGACATGGAAGCTTCACATTCCTTACATACTTTGCTCTGTCCATCTCTTCCATTTGTCTGTTCCTGAAATGTATCTTTTATAATAAACCACTGATGAAATAAAAATTCACATTTTAAGGCAAGATAAGAAGAAAAGTAAGCACACATTTTTTTCCTCTGTCCTTTGACCTCCTTGTCCCCTCACTACCCCCTCCCCCAACCTCTAGTGCGCATTGTGCCGCTGTATTATGTGTTAACCAGATCTCACCAATGGCAGAAATATCTACCACAAAGAAATATCAACCACAAAGATAAAATTTTCTCCTTCTGGGACCAGCCATGTCACTCCTTAGAAGATAATATTCCTTTCTAAATCCTGTAAGGAGTCACAGTAACCCACTACTCACCGTGTCTACGCATATGTCTTTGGACATGCATCCATGTTATGCACATAGATTATATGGATATGCAATATAAAGTTGTTCATAAAGGTAGTAGTGGTACAGAACAGAACGGCCAGACACCCTGAGGGGATACTGGGCCACAAGTAATGAAAGTTCTTAGCTTAAATATTGACTTAAGACCACATTAGTATTACTAGCTATCTCACCTATATTCTGCCTATTTCATAAGATTATTGTTTCTTGATTTACCATATGTGTATCTGAGCCTCAGATAAAGTTTATGTTGACTAGTGACTTGAAATGATTGACCAAGTATATACTCTTGGTAGGCTGCAGTCCATGGGGTCACTAAGAGTCGGACACGACTGAGCAAATTCACTTTCACTTTTCACTTTTCACTTTCACCCATTGGAAATGGCAACCCACTCCAGTGTCCTTGCCTGGAGAATCCCAGGGATGGGGGAGCCTGGTGGACTGCCATCTATGGCGTCTCAAAGAGTCAGACACGACTGAAGCGACCTAGCAGCAGTAGCAGCATACTCCTATAAGATCAAGGATTGTAATGATGTAACTCTACATATGGAAATATGAGAATGAGCAGTCCTAGTGCCATGGGACAAATTGGTCACAAAATGCCTCCCAAATCTTGGGCAAAATTAAGACTAAAAGAGACGTGATTGTAAAGAATGCTGCCCATCATCCAGCTCTATAAGAGTCATAGTCTATAAGTTCCATAATAGCCATAGTCACTGACCCACAATATATCCTGAGAAGAATTCAGAATGGTGATCAGGATGAGGTTCTCTATACTCTGGTAAAACTGACAGATCTGGCCTTCAGGTGGAGAGGTATTCTCAGGAGAAACTTCTTATGAACCTGAATCCTTGCATCTTGCCATACTTAGAAAACCACTAACACCATTAACTGAGATGTCTGTTCCTAGTGACTAGCAGCAAGGAGATGTGTGCTTAATTGCCTGTATTATCTTTGCCAAAATCCATATGTACTAGTCTCTTCCTTCGTGTCTTAGGATAGTCCTCAGAGCTTTCAGTTAGACTGTCCTTTCAGTTGCATCCTCAGTTTGGCTTGAATAAAATTTTCCATTCCTTTCTCAGATTGACTATTGATTAAAATTTTTGTTGACACCAGTAATCCAGTAAGTAAACTGTTTTCCTCGATTCTGTGAACCATTCTAACAAATTATTGGGGGGAAAAAAGAGGTTATGCTCCATTCATAAAGGGTTTGTCAGAAGTACAAGAAGCCCAGACTTAAGACTGACCTCAGAAGTGGGGCAGTCTTGTGGGTCTGTGGGATATGACACTAACTCTAGGTATAAATAGTTTCAGAATTGAAATGACACCAAGCTTGTGTGATAGAATTGGTTCAGTTCAGTTCAGTTCAGTCGCTCAGTCATGTCTGACTCTTTGCAACCCCGTGGACTGCAGCACACTAGGCCTCCCTGTCCATCACCAACTCCCAGAGTTGACTCAAACTCAAGTCCATTGAATTGGTGATGCCATCCAACCATCTCATCCTCTGTCATCCCCTTCTCCTCCCACCTTAAATCTTTCCCAGCATCAGGATCTTTTCAAATGAGTCAGTACTTCGCATCAGATGGCCAAAGTATTAGAGTTTCAGCTTCAATATCAGTCCTTCCAATAAACATTCAGGACTGATTTCCTTTAGGATAGACTAGTTTGATCTCTCAAAAGTCTTCTCCAACACCACAGTTCAAAAGCATCAGTTCTTCGGCACTCAGTTTTCTTTATAGGCCAATGGTCACATCCATACATGACTACTGGAAAAACCATAGCCTTGACTAGACAGACCTTTGTTGGCAAAGTAGTGTCTCTGCTTTTGAATATGCTATCATAACTTTTCTTCCAAGGAGTAAGTGTCTTTTAATTTCATGGCTGCGGTCACCATCTGCAGTGATTTTGGAGCCACAAAAAATAAAATCAGCCACTGTTTCCACTGTTTCCCCATCTATCTGCCAGTGATAAGACTGGATGGCATGATCTTAGTTTTCTGAATGTTGAGCTTTAAGCCAGTTTTTTGGTGTGGGGAAAAAAGCCCACATATTTGGTGTCAGATGTATTGGTTGTCAATAAAAGGAAATACAGAAGTTTTCCTTTCACTGGTGCAACAGAGAGAGAAAAGGGACTTCACCTTTTAGAGGCCAACAATCAAATTATTCCTCAAAAAACACTGTAGCAGTGATGACTACTATGAAAGAAAGATGCATGGTACTATGTCAACCTTATAAAGTGGGATTTTGCAAGGGTCTAGGAAGCCTTCTCCATTGCAGTGAGGATTGAGTTGAGATCTCAACGGTAAGAGAGAGACACAATCACAATAAAGTCAAATCCCATACCTGTTCTATTTGTGACCCACAAGCTCAGAACAATTATACCACAGAGGTTCTCCCACTGTTATGAAGATTCTGAGCCCCAGGAAAGGCCAGCAATGGGAGTAGTAGTCCACAGGCAATCTGACTTTGAAGACCAGCAAGATTTCATTTCAAGACTTCCACAGGAGAGGGGAAAAAAGAGACTCTTGGAGGGCACACACAAAATCTTGTGCACACTGAGGCTCAGGGGAAAAGAGCAGCGATTCCATAGAAGACTGAACCAACCTGCATACTGGTATTGGAAGGTAGCCTGCAGAGGCATGGGGCAGCAGGGTCTCACCATGGGGACAAGGGCACTAGCAGTCACACAATAATAGTGGGAGACTTTAATACCCCATTAATACCAATGGACAGATCATCCAGAGAAAAAATTAACAAGGAAACACAAGCTTTAAATAATATACATTTGACCAGTTGGACCAAATTGTTATCTATAGGGCATTTCATCCAAAAGCAGCAGCTTTCACATTTTCTCAAGTACGGGTGGAACTTTCGTTCTTCAGGGGAAATCACATCCTGGATACTAAATCAAGCCTTGGCAAATTTTTAAGAATTTGTCCCTTCAGGCTGGGGAGAGGGATGGGTATGGCAGCCACAATACAGATGTACCGGGGAGTGCCTGGGGTGGCAAAGACATGCCAGACGTTACAGTCTAAAGCCAGTTGTATGCTCTCCCAGAGGAACTGGCCCCAGGTCGTAGGTCCCAGTGTGTGTATGTTCAGCCGCTTCAGTCCTGTCTGACTCTCTGTGACCCCGTAGACTGGAGCCCCCCAGGTTCCTCTGTCCATGGGATTCTCCAGGCAAAAATATCAGAGTGGGTTGCCAATCTCTTCTCCAGGGGATCTTCCTGACCTAGAGATTAAACCCACATCACCTGCATTGCAGACAGATTCATCACTGCTGAGCCACCAGGAAAGCCAGAGGACATATACTTCAATGTAGTAAAGATCATATATGACAAACCTGGGGCTTCCCTGGTGGCTCAGTAATAAAGAATCTGCTTGCAGTGTAGGAGCTGTGGTTTCAATCCCTGAGTCAGGAAGATCCCCTGGGGAAGGAAATTGCAACCCACTCTAGTAATTTTGTCTAGGGAAATCCCATGGACAGAGGAGCCTGGTGGGCCAGGGTCCATAGGGTCATCAAAGAGTCGGACATGACTTAGCAACTAACAACAACAGTGTTTCCTCTATGCCTGCTTTCTGGAGAGTTTTTTTATAACTGGGTGCTGAATTTTGTTGAAAGCTTTTCCTGAATCTATTGAGATGATCATACGGTTTTCATGCTTCAATTTGTAGATGTGGTGTATTACACTGATCAATTGACAAACACTGAAAAATCATTGCATCCCTGGGATAAATCCCACTTGATCATGGTATACGATTCTTTTCTTAAAATTATTTATTTATTCTTATTGTAGGATAGTTACTTTATAATATTGGGATGGTTTTGCCATACATCAATATCAATCGGCAGTTAGTATGCATGGGTCTCCTCCATCCTGAACACCCCTCCCACCTCCTTCCTCACCCTACCCCTTCAGGTGATCACAGAGCACCAGCTTTGGGTGCCCTGTATCATTCATCAAACACTCAGTGGTTATCTGTTTTACATATGGTAATGTATTATGCTTCAATGCTATTCTTTCAAATCATCCCACCCTCTCCTCCTGAGTCCAAAAGTCTGTTCTTTACATCTGTGTCTCTTTTGCTGCCTTGCACATAGCATTGTTGGTACCATCTTTCTAGATTCCATATACAGGTATTAAAGTATGGTATTTGTCTTTCTCTTTTTGACTTACTTCACTCTGTATGGCTTTAGGTTCATCCATCTCATTAGAACTGACTCAAATACATTCCTTTTTATAGTAAGCAATATTCCACTGTGTATATGTACCACAACTTCCTTATCCATTCATCTGCTGATGGACATCTAGGTTGCTTCCATGTCCAAGCTATTGTAAATAGTGGTGCAATGAACATTAGGGTACATGTATCTTTTTCAGTTCTGATTTCCTCAGGGTACATTCCCAGTTGTGGGATGGCTGGGTCATGTGGTAGTTTTATTCCAGTTTTTTAAGGAATATCCATACTGTTTTCCATAGTGGTTGTATCAATTTGCATTCCCACCAACAGTGTAAGAGGTTTCTCTTTTCTCCATACTCTCTCTAGCATTTATTGTTTGTAGATTTTTTGATGATGACCAATCTGACTGGTGTGAAATGATACCTCATTGTGGCTTTGATTTGAGTTTCTCTAATAATGAGCAATGTTGAGCATCTTCTCATGTGTTTATTATCCATCTGTATGCCCTCTTTGGAGGAATGTCTGTTTAGGTCTTTTGCCCACTTTTTTTAATTGGGTTGTTTGTTTTTCTAGTATTGAGCTGCATGAGTTGCTTATATATTTTGGGGATTAATTCTTTGTGAGTTGTTTCATTTGCTATTATTTTCTCCCATTCTAAGGGCTGTCTTTTCACCTTGCTTATAGTTTCCTTAGTTGTGCAAAAGCTTTTAAGTTTAATTAGGTCCAATTTATTTATTTTTGTTTTTATTTCCATTACTCTAGGAGGTGGGTCAGAAAGGATCTTGCTGTGATTTATGTCAGAGAGTGTTCTGCCTATGTTTTCCTCTAAGAGTTTTATAGTTTCTGGCCTTACACTTACATCTTTAATCAATTTTGCATTTATTTTTGTGCATAGTGTTAGAAACTGTTCTAATTTCATTCTTTTACATGTAGTTGACCAGTTTTCCCAGAACCATTTGCTGAAAAAACTGTTTTTTCTCCATTGTATATTTTTGCCTCCTTTGTCAAAGGTAAGGTTTCCATAGGTATGTGGATTTATCTTCTATTTTGTTCCATTGGTTTATATCTTTGTTTTTGAGCCAGTACCATGCTGTCTTCATGACTGTAGCTTTGTAGTATAGTCTGAGGTTGGGAAGGTTGCTTCCTCCAGTTCCATTCTTCTTTCTGAAGATTGCTTTAGCTCTTCGGGATCTTTTGTGCTTCCACACAAATTGTGGAATTCCTTGCATTAGTTCTATGAAAAATACCATTGGTAGTTTGATAGTGAGTGCATTGAGTCTGTAGGTTGCTTTGGGTAATATAATAATCTTCACAGTATTGATTCTTCCAATCTAAGAACATGGTATATCTGTCCATCTGTTTGTGTTAACTTTGATTTCTTTCATTGATGTCTTATAGTTTTCTGCATATAGGTCTTTTGTCTCTTTAGGTAGGTTTATTCCTAGGTATTTTATTCTTTTGTAGTGGTGAATGGGATTGTTATCTTAATTTCTCTTTCTGATTTTTCAGTTAGTGTATAGAAATGCAAGAGATTTCTGTGTATTAATTTTACATCCTGCAACTTTATTATTTTCATTGATTAGCTCTAGTCATTTCCTGGTAGCTTCTATGTATATTATCATGTCATTTCCAAACAGTGACAATTTTACTTCTTCTTTTCCAATTTGGAGTCCTTTCATTTCTTTTTCTTCTCTGATTGCTGTAGCTAGGATTTCCAAAATTATGTTGAATAAAAGTGGTAAGAGTGGGCAAGACAACCCTTGTCTTGTTCCTGATCTTAGAGGAAATGCTTTCAGTGAGCAAGTGAGCCCTAATAAACTGAATAGCCAAAAGAATCTTGAGAAAGAAAAATGGTTCTGGAGGAATCAACCTTCCTGACTTCAGACTATACTACAAAGCTAGTCATCACAATAGAGTGGTACTGACACAAAATCAAAACGAGAGATCAATGGAAAATGATAGAAAGCCCAGAGGTAGACCCATGCACCTATGGGTACCTTCTCTTTGACACAAGAAGTAAGAATATACAATGGAAAAAAGATGGCATCTTTGATAAGTGGTTCTGGGAAAACTGAACAGCTACATGTAAAAGAATGAAACTAGAATACTTCTTAACACCAAACAAAAAAATAAACTCATAATGGATTAAAGACTTAAATGGAAGACCAGAATCTATAAAGCTCCTAGAGGGTAACATAGGCAGCACACTCCTTGACATAAATCACAGGAAGCCACTTTCTAGAGTAATGGAAATAAAAGAAAAATAAACAAGGGGGACCTAATTAAACTCAAAAGTGTTTGCACAGCAAAGGAAACTATACATATGGTGAGAAAACAACCCTCAGAATGGGCGAAAATAATAGCAAGTGAATCAACTGACAAAAGATTAATCTCCAAAACATGCAAGCAGTTCATACAGCTGAATATCAGAAAAAACAAACAACCAATCAAAAAGTGGGCAGAATCTGAGATTGGATCTCCTTAAAGGAAGACAAGTCCTTGTTTCACAGACATGGGGATACTTTGCCTGTAGGGTGTTACTGAGTCGTCTTAGCACCGAGACTTGAGGCCTGGTAGCTAGCCATGCGAAGGTCATCTGTGGTCCTGGGCTCCTATCCCAATTGGGCCTTTACTGCCCTGTCAGATCCCCACATAGGGACCCTGCTCCCAAGAGAGAGTTGCTGAGCCAAGGCCAGAAGTGGTGGGATGCACTAGGGCTGATTTTGCCCAAGCAGTGTCCCCCGTCTGCAGGATGGAGGCTGTGGAGACAGCTCAAGGCTCAAAATACCTGGCCCCAATGAGACACAGTTCTCCCAGTGCCCAGGGCTCCTGACTGCGGGGTCAGGAGGAGGGAGCAGCCACATCTCTGCTCTTCCCAGCCTGCGACATCCTGGTTTAGGTCCACCTGCCCTAGCATGCTGCCTGGCTGACTTTGGAAGCTGTTCTCTTGCAATTTGCATCTGAGTCTGTTGTCTCTGTACACACACGCACACACACCCCACCCCCAGTCTTCCTGGAGCATGGGGCTCCTCAGGCTGGGCACGCCACATACCTGCTTGCCTCACATGCTAACTTATTGTTCCTGTGTGATAGCTGCTGCATCTCAGAAGTGGTTGTGTCCTTGGTTGTGTTGCTGGAGCCGTGGGGTTTCCATGCCAAATACTCCAATAAAGTCTGTGCTTTGTGAGGCAAAAAAAAAAAAAAAAGCAGAAGACCTAAACAGATATTTCTCCAAAGAAGACATTCAGATGGCTAGTAAACACATGAAAAGATGCTCAACATCACTCATTTAGAGAAATGAAAATCAAAACTACAATGAGTTACCATCTCACACCAGTCACAAAATCTACAAACAATAAATGCTGGAGAGGGTGTTGAGGAAAGGGAACCCTCTTGCACTGGTGATGGGAATGTATTAAATAATTTGATACAGCCACTATGGAGAACAGTATGGAGATTCCTTTAAAACTTTAAAAACTAGGAACAAAACTACCTTATGATCCAACAGTCACACTACTGGACATGCAGCCTGAGGAAACCAGAATTGAAAAAGATTCATGTGCCCTAATGTTCATTGCAACACTATTTATAATAGGTAGGGCATGGAAGCCACCTAGAAGTCCATCAGCAGATGAATGGATGAAGACGTTGTACATAGACACAATGGAATATTACTTAGCCATAAAAAGGAATGCATTTGAGTCAGTTCTAATGAGGTGAATGAACCTAGCACCTATTATACAGAGTGAAGTAAGTCAGAAAGAGAAAAACAAATATCTTACATTACACATATATATGGAATCTAGAAGGAAGGTATTGATGAACCTATCTGCAGAGCAGCAATGGAGACACAGACATAGAGAACAGACTTGTAGATACAGTAGGGAAAGGAGAGAGTGGGACAAATTGAAAGAGTAACATTGAAACCTACACATTACCATATGTAAAATAGACAGCAAGTCGGAATTTACTCTATGATATACGGAGCTCAAACCTGGTGATATATGACCACCTAGAGAGGGGGAATGGGGTGGGAGATGGGATGGAGGTTCAAGAGGGAGAGGACATATATATACCTATAGTGGATTCATGTTGATATATGGCAGAAACTAACAAAATTTTGTAAACCAATTATCTTCTGATTAAAGTAAGTAAATAAGAAAAAAAGTGTAGATATATACAACGGAATATTACTCAGCCATTAAGAAGACTGAAAGAACACCATTTGCAGCAACATGGATGGATCTGGAGGTTGTCATACTAAGTGAAATCACAGAGAGAAAGAGAAATATTGTATGGTGTCCCTCATACGTGTAATATAAAAAGAAATTATACAAGTGAACTTATTTACAAATTAAGAAATAAATTCACAGACTTAGAGAACAAATTTATGGTTACTGGGTCAAAGAATAGTTAGGGAGTTTGGGGTCGACTTTTACATGTACACACTGCTATATTTTAAATGGATAACCAACAAGGACCTATTGTACAGCACAGGGAACTCTGCTCAAGGTTATCTAGCAGCCTGGATTGGAGGGTAGTTTGGGGAAGATTTCCCTGGTGGCTCAGATGGTAAAGCTGCTGTGTACAACGTGAGAGGGTTTGATCCCTGGGTTGGGAAGATCCCCTGGAGAGGGAAATGGTAATCCACTCCAGTACTATTGCCTGGAAAATCCCACGGACAGAGGAGCTTGGTAGGCTACAGTCCATGGGATCACAGAGTTGGACATGACTGAGCAACTTCACTTGAGGGAGAATGGATACATGTATACGTATGGCTGAGTCCCTTTGCTGTCCACCTGAACATTGTTAATCAATAATGCTGCTGCTGCTGCTACTGCTGCTAAGTCGCTTCAGTCATGTTCGACTCTGTGCAACCCCATAGACGACAGCCCGCCAGGCTCTGCCATCCCTGGGATTCTCCAGGCAAGAACGCTGGAGTGGGTTGCCATTTCCTTCTACAACGCATGAAAGTGAAAAGTGAAACTGAAGGTGCTCAGTCGTATCCGGCTCTTCGAAACCCCATGGACTGCAGCCTACCAGGCTCCTCCATCCATGAGGTGTTCCAGGCAAGAGTACTGGAGTGGGTTGCCATTGCTTCCTCCAAGCAATACTGCAATATAAAATAAGAAACAAACAAACAAAAAAAAAAGATGAGTAGGAGATTAAATTGGAGATTAAATTGGATTTAGGTGCTTGCAGTATTAAAACTGTTAGTGTTCATGAGCACCTGGCAGAAGCAAGCAAAGTTTATCTCTAGAAGAAAATGTATTTTTAGGCCTCAAATTTTTCTAAAAATAATTCTTCATAAACAGTGTTCTTCACACAACCAGAGATAACCAAGCATCTTAGAAGATAAGACATCATGAGCAAGAACTTCCTGGTGGGGACAGCCTGTCACAGACTAGCCCACAGTGGAGCATGACCCCTTTCTCTATTATTTCATCCTTAGGAGGAAGAGAGAACACTGCAAGACATGTCCATTCATGTATTTATAAAAAATTTTAAAGATACTTTGGGTTCAACCTGGCTATAATTCTAAGCATGCCCTTTATTTATTTATTTTAACAGCCAACTCTGTGGCAGAGGTGGGGGTGGGCAGCTGGGCTCCACCGTTGAGAAGGAGGAATGTCAAAGACCCTGCGGACAAGTTTTTTGATGTACTGAGTCTTTGTTGCTGCACACAGGCTTTGTCTAGTCACGGTGAGCATGGGCTTCTCACTGAGGTGGCTTCTACTGCCCTGGAGCACAGGCTCTAGACACAGAGCCTTCAGTAATTGCAGCACGTGGGTTTGTAGTCATGGCGCACAGGTTCATAGTTGCCCCATGGCATGTTGAATCTTCCAGGACCAGGGCTCGAAACTGTGTCCTTGCATTGGCAGGCAGATTCTTGTCCACTGTACCACCAAGGAAGTCCTAAGTGTGCCCTTTATACAATTTGTCAAGAAGGTGACCAGAAAGAATGAAGAGTCCACCAACTGTAAAATTATAATCTATAATATTGAATATTTACTGAGTATTTAATGGCAACCCACTCCAGTACTATTGCCTGGGAAATCCCATGGACAGAGGAGCCTGGTAGGCTACAGTCCATGGGGTCATAAAGAGTCGGACACAACTGAGCGACTTCACTTATTGACTGTACACAAAGCATCATTCTAAACATTTAAAATATTGGTACATGTATATACACAAACATGTATGGGTGTATATGTATATACACATATACATACATATCTATACACTTATTTAATCCTCATAATAAATATAACCATTTTGCACAAGAGGTAATAGGCCAAAGATTATCTTTTACCTTACTGATCTGGTTTGGTTTTGATTTTGGGCTTATAAATAATTCTGCTCTGGACATTCTTTTAAAATGAAACCTGCTATTGTTCATTTTTTCCAGTTATTGAATCTTTTATTCTTGCAACTAATATCTATTATGCATCATCAATGTGCTCACCACACTTTCAGTTGCTGACGATAAAAATGAGAGACAAAGGTATAAACACTAAGGAAAGAGAGGGCAGGTAAGAACTGAAAGGTATGTAACAAGGGCTAAGAATTGTTTCCTCTTTGCCAAGGTAGTTCTTCATATGAGGCTGGCACAGCCTCAATGGATCAGCTTCCAAAAGGAATGATCCTGGAGCTGAGTCAGTCTGGGAAGGATGCAATTGATCAAAGTCCAGGCTAAGAAATGAAGATGAGTTCAAAGGAGAGCAGAAGTTAACAGCTGAGGTTTACCCTTCAGAGACTGTGGACAGCAAGGTGAGTGGTGGGGAAATGGAAGGAGACCAAAGACCAGGAAATTAAAAGACAGTGTGTTGTACTGCAGAAACTAACACAACACTGTAAGCAATTAGGCTACAATTAAAAATAATAACAGTATAAAAAGGAAGACAGTGGTGGGGACCAGGGTTCCCCAGGGCTAGGAAAACACAGTTTTTGCTCTTGCTTTTCCACATCATTTCCACTCCAAACTAGTGACAAAGGAAAATAAAACTGGAGTTGGTATTGCTAAGAGAGCTCTTTAAAATGGAGCCAGGAAGCCATTAACAAAATGTGACTTACACACGTCTCAGGCAGGAGGGAATCTGTCCTTTTGAGCACTTATTGTCCTAATGAAGTCATCCAGAACATCCATCAGGAACTCAGGATACTTACTCGGAAAACTCAAGATTATACTTATTGGACTCTTACCCTGTAATAATTCATGAGATTCTATCTATTTATTGCTCCCCTACCCTAAATAGCTTCAGAGTCAACCACAATTTTCAATAGGCAATGTTTAACATCATCGTGTTTTTTGTCTTTATAAGCCTCTGACTCTTTCTCTTCCTCAGAACATTCTTTATACCCTTTGAGGGTTACCCAAATCAATGTCTCCTAAATTAAAATTATTTTTCTTTTATTGAAGTACAGTTGTTTTGCTTTTGTCACCCTACTTATTTAACTTACATGCAGAGTAGATCATGCAAAATGCTGGCTGGATGACTCAAAAGGTGGAATCAAGATTTCTGGGAGAAATATCAATAACCTCAGATATATAGATGATACCACCCTAACCAGGTGGCGTTAGTGGTAAAGAACCCACCTGCCTTGTTCAAGAGACTTCAAAGATGCAGATTTGATCCCTAGGTGGGGAAGAGCTCCGGGAGAAGGAAATGGAAAGACACTTCAGTAGTCTTGCCTGGAGAATCCCACGGAGAGAGGAGCCTGGCAGGGTTGCAGAGTCAGATATGATGGAAGTAACATGGTGGAACTAGTGTGGAATGCCAGAAAGCAAAGAGGAACCAAAGAGCCTCTTGATGAAAGTGAAAGAAGAGAGTGAAAAAGCTGGCTTAAAACTCAACATTCAAAAAACGAAGATCATGGCATTTGGTCCCATTACTTCATGGCTAATAGATGGGGAAAAAACAGAAACTATGACAGACTTTATTTTCTTGGACCCCAAAAGCACTGCAGAGGGTGACTGCAGCCTTGAAATTAAAAGACACTTGCTCCTTGGAGGAAAATCTATGACCAACCTAGACAGCATATTAAAAAGCAGGAACATCACTTTGCCTACAAAGGTCCATATAGTCAAAGCTATGGCTTTTCCAGTAGTCATGTATGGATGTGAGAGTTGGACGATAAAGAAAGCTGAGCACCGAAGAATTAACTGTGGTGATGGAGAGGACTCTTGAGAGGCCCTTGGACAGCAAGGGAATCAAATCCATCAATCCTAAAGGAAATCAATCCTCAATATTCATTGGAAGAACTGATGCTGAAGTTGAAGCTCCAACACTTTGGCTACATGATGCAAAGAGCCAACTCATCAGAAAAGACCCTGATGCTGGGCAAGATTGAAGGCAAGAGGAGAAGGGGATGATGGTAAGATGGCATCACAAACTCAATGGACTTGAGTTTGAGCAGACTCTGGGAAATGAAGGAAGACAGGGCAGCCTGGTGTGCTGCAGTCCATGGGATTACAAAGAGTCAAACATGACTTAGCAATTGAACAACAACAACGAATAGTTGCTTTACAAGGTTATATTAATTTCTGCTGTACAACAAAGTGAATCAGCTCTATGGACACATATACTCCTCCCTCTAAACCTCCCTCCCACCCCACTCCATCCCACCACTCTTAAGTCATCACAGACCACTGAGCTCCATGGCTATAGAGTCACTTCCCGCTTGCTATCTGTTTTACACATGGCAGTGTATATATGCCAGTGCTACTCTCCCAGCTCATCCGACCCTCCCATTCTCTCCCCCTGTTCACAGGTCCATCTCTGTATATGTGTCTCTATTCCTGCCCTGCAAATAGGGCAATCTGTACCATTTTTCTGGATTTCACACATATACAGTAGTACACAATATAAGTTTTTCTCTTTCTGACTTACTTCACTCAGTATGGCAGATTCTAGGTCCATCTACTTCATTACAAATGTCCCAATTTCATCTCTTTTTATGGATGAGTAATATATCATTGTATTATGTACTACCTCTTCTTTATCCATTCATCTGTCAACTGACATTTAGGCTGTTCCCATGTCCTGGCTGTTGTAGATAGTGCTGCAATGACCAGACAACTGTGGGTAAAAGAATGAAATTAGAACACTTCCTAACATCATACACAAATTCAAACTCAAACAGATTAAAAGTCGAAATGTCAGGCCAGACACTATAAAACTCTTAGAGGAAAACATAGTTTTTGACCCACCTCTTACAGTAATGAAAATAAAAACAAAAATAAATAAATGGGACCTAATTAAACTTAAAATCTTTTACACAGCAAAGAAAACCATAAATAAGACCAAAAAAACAGCCCTTAGAATGGGACAAAATATTTGCAAATGAATCAACTGACAAAGGATTAATCTCCAAAATATACAAGCAGCTCATGCAACTTAACATCAAAAAAAAAAAAAAAAAACCCAATCAAAAAATAGGCAGAACACCTAAACAAACATTTCTCCAAGGAAGACATACAGATGGTAAATGAGCACATGAAAAGATGCTCAATTTTCCTTGTTATTAGAGAAATGGAAATCAAAACTACAATAAGATATCATTTCACACCAGTAAAAATGGCCACATCAAAAAATCTACAAACAATACATCCTGGAGAGGATGTGAAGAAAAGGGAATGCTCTTATGCTGTTGGTGAGAATGTAAATTAATACAGCCACTATGGAGAACAGTATGGAGGTAAAAAACTAAAAACAGGACTACCATATGACCCAAAAATCCCACTACTGTGTGTATACCTTGAGAAAACCATCATTCTTCAGTTCAGTTTAGTTCAGTTGCTCAGTCGTGTCCGACTCTTTGCGACCCCATGAATCGCAGCATGCCAGGCCTCCCTGTCCATCACCAACTCCCGGAGTTCACTCAGACTCATGCCCATCAAGTCAATGATGCCATCCAGCCATCTCATCCTCGGTCGTCCCCTTCTCCTCCTGCCCCCAATCCCTCCCAGCATCAGAGTCTTTTCCAATGAGTCAACTCTTCCCATGGCCAAAGTACTGGAGCTTCAGCTTCAGCATCATTCCTTCCAAAGAAATCCCAAGGCTGATTTCCTTCAGAATGGACTGGTTGGATCTCCTTGCAGTCCAAGGGACTCTCAAGAGTCTTCTCCAACACCACACTTCAAAAGCATCAATTCTTCGGTGCTCAGCCTTCTTCACAGTCCCACTCTCACATTCATAAACTTTTTTTTTGTCCACACTGCCCACCATGCATGATCTTAGTTCTCTGACCAGGGATCAAACCTGTACCCCCTCCAGTGAAAGTGCAGAGTCTCAACCTCTGGGCCACCAGGGAAATCCCCTAAGCTCTTTTCTTATTTGCAGGTCCCTGCATTATTTTTTGGTTGACACTAGGCAGAACAGAAACCAAGGAGTATATTGACTTGGAGCACCAAGGAACAAAAGTGTATAAAAGAATTCTTAATTAAAAATGGGAAAGATAAAGAAATGTCCATGTTTCCAATGGTAGTTAATCACTAGCCTGAATTACTCTTGCCACCCTGAAAACTGAGATGAGAGAAAAGAGGGAACAACACTGGGTATTATACATCTCCTCCCGATCCTATAACCATGATCCTATTACCAGTAGGCTTCTCTGAATCTCAATTTTCTTATCTAGAAAATATAGGTAATAATTTCTACTTCATAGGTGCATCGTGGGATTAAAGATTAAAGGTACTCATACATGAAAAGGGTTTAGCAGAGAATTTATTACATGATAATCATTCAAAAAAGTTACCTAGAAAGCCAGACCTAATCATACACATTTCATTTGGAACTGAGCCTTTAGACCTTTAAGTGTGGTGGTGGTGGTGTAGTCCCTAAGTCGTGTCTGACTCTTTTTTTTTAATTTTTTTATTTTTTAGTTTGTTTTGCTTTACAATACTGTATTCGTTTTGCCATACATTGACATTAATCAGCCACGAGTGTATATGAGCTCCCAGTCCAGACCCCCTCTGCCCCCTCCCACCCCACACCATCTCCCTGGATCATCCCCATGCAACAGTCCCAAGTATCCTGCGTGTCTGACTCTTTCGGCCCCATGCACTGGAGCCTGCCAGGCTTCTCTGACCATGGGATTTTCCAAGCAAGAATACTGGAGTGGGTGGCCGTTTCCTTCTCCAGACCTTTAAGTATAAAGAGTAGTTGAAGACCTGGGAATAGCTGTTAATCAGACAATTAAAATAGTGAAGCATGTGACAAGAGGTGGTAGACCAGTGCTCACAGATCAAGTGAAATACTTAACACTCCCCCGTTTCATTGATTTGTTCATTCACACAGCCCAGATCAGAGCCGTATTTCTCCTGTTTAAACCTGATACACATGATTTTGGAGCTGGAAGAGACTCTAAAGGTAACTCAATGCAACCTCACGTTTCACAGATGAGAAACCAAAACAGACAGAAAACAAGGAACCCTAGTGTGAAGTTCTGGGTGCAAGTCTTTTGCACACAAGCACTCTCTGAGCAAGTGAAACTAGTATACGCACAAAGGAGAAGAAAAAACTCCTCTTAAGGTGACAATTTCACTTAGCAAAGTAGAGCTTAGTGTGGTCAAACCTAAATTTTTTACATGTATAGCAAATAGTGGACCTGAGAGTATAGACTAGTATAATCCTCAAGGAAAGAAGGTAATTTCAAACAGAAGGTAGTCATACAAAAGGAAAGTATTAGGTCACAATTAACCATCTACGTTGCAAATATAGAGGATGCACAGAGGTGTCTTGTCAAGTAACAAGTGCCAAAGGACAGACGCAAGAAGCTATTGTTCTTTTGGAAAGTCACCAAAAACTCACTTTTAGAGAAGTAGTTCAAACAGGAGAGAATGCCAAAGTGGTTTGCCGAGTTAGCAATGCATTTGCTCCTGTTGTCAGCTGGTTGTATCGTGATGAGGAAGTCACCACTATTCCCCCACTAATTCTGCGGTGAAATGAAGCTGGAACTCCATTATAGCACTCCTTTCCTTGGTCCTGCAGCTTTGAACAACCTTTCTAACTGCTCTGTGCCTAATTCAGATTCTTCATCTGTAAACAATAAATTATCATATATATTTACAAAAAAATCACTTCACTTGTGACTGACTCTTTGCAACTCCATGGACTATAGCCCACCAGGCTCCTCAGTCCATGAGATTTCCAAGGCAATGATACTAAAGTGGGTTGCAACGTCCTTCTCCAGGGTATCTTCCCCATCCAAGGATCGAACCCAGGTCTCCTGCATTGCAGGTAGATTCTTTACCACTGAGACAGCAGGGAAGCATCTATTAAAAAAAAGAGAGAAAATTATGAAAACAAATTCACAATGCAAACTAGTGACTTCAGGGATTTCCGACAAATTTTAAAGCAAGTGGATGTGAGAGTTGGACCATAAAGAAGGCTGAGCACCAAAGAATTGATGCTTTTGAACTATGGTGTTGGAGAGGACTCTTGAGAGGCCCCTGTACTGCAAGGAGATCAAATCAGTCATTCTGAAAGGAGATCAACCCTAAATATTCACTGGAAGTACTGATACCGAATTGGAGCTGAAGTTCCAATACTTTGGCCACCTGATGTGAAAAACTGACTTATTGGAAAAATTATCCCAATGCTGGGAAAGGTTGAGGGCAGGAGAAGGTGGGGCAGACAATGAGATGGTTGGATGGCATTGTCGACTCAAAGGATGTGAGTTTGAGCAAACTCCAGAGACGGTGAAGGAAGCCTGATATGCTGCAGCCTTGTGGTGAGGACCAATGAACAAAATTTTAAAAGCTCTGGGGTACACGTGACTTTTTCAATTCTGGTTTCCTCGGTGCATATGCGATGCATGGCAAAACCAATACAATACTGTAAAGTAATTAGCCTCCAATTAAAATAAATAAATTTATATTAAAAAAAAAAAAAAAGCCCTGCGTCAGCTTGCTGCTGCCCCCTCATGGTGTTAGCTGGAAAACCACGAGCAAATTCCTCCAAGGTACTAGGCCAGTTTGAGCTTTTGTTTGTTTTTTTTTTTTACAATTTAAAACTTCTATTTAGGAAAAGTCTCTTACTGAGTGCTCAGTCTCTCAGATGTGTTGGACTCTTTGCAACACCATAGACTGCAGCCCACCAGGCTCATCTGTCTATGGAATTTCCCAGGCAAGAATACTGGAGTGAGTTGCCAGTTCCTGCTCCAGAGAATCTTCCTCACCCAAGGATCAAACACAGCTCTCTTGTGTCTCCTATACTGGCAGGCGAATTCTTTCCCATTGTACCACCTGGGAAGCCCCATCTCTTATTTAAAAACACAATAAAAAGAAATTGAAATATTTAGATACTAGGATTGTAAGCTCAACATTCAGAGAACTAAGATCATGGCATTCGGTCCCATCACTTCATGGCAAATAGATGTGGAAACAGTGGCTGACTTTATTTTGGGGAGGTCCAAAACCACTACAGATGGTGATTGCAGCCATGAAATTAAAAGAAGGTTAGTCCTTAGAAGGAAAGTTATGACCAACCTAGATAGTATATTAAAAAGGAAAGACATTACTTTGCCAACAAAGGTCTGTCTAGTCAAGGCTATGGTTTTTCCAGGGGTCATATATGGATGTGAGAGTTGGATTGTAAAGAAAGCTGAGCACCAAAGAACTGACGCTTTTGAACTGTGGTGTTGGACTGCAAGGAGATCCAACCAGTCCATCTTAAAGGAGATCAGTCCTGAATATTCATTGGAAGGACTCATGTTGAAGCTGAAACTCCAATACTTAGGCCACCTGTTGCAAAAAGCTGACTCATTGGAAAAGACCCTGATGCTGGGAAAGATTGAGGGCAGGAGGAGAAGGGGATGACAGAGGAAGAGATGGCTGCATAGCATCACTGAGTCAGTGGACATGGGCTTGGATGGACTCCAGGAGTTGGTGATAGACAGGGAGGCCTGGCGTGCTGCAATTCATGGGGTCGCAAAGAGTCGGACACGACTGAATGACTGAACTGAACAGGATTGAACTGAGGATTGTGTTTATCTGAACTACGAACATATTAATAGATTGCTGATCATAGATTTTCATTATAGTCAGTTGTTTTTATATTTGCTCTTTGAATGAAATATAAAACCATATAAAAAATATCTGTACATTAAGCTTCATGAGAACTGGAAAAACACATACAGTGTCTTCATGGAGTAAAGCTGCCAAATTGTATTTACTTAATCCTTCTGAGGGAAGAATATTGAGGTAACATAATCAGGAAAGAAGTCCAAAAAGAACACTGAGAAAAGAAGGCAGAATGTAATTGTTATAGAAGACATATAATTGCCCTAGAAGACTGATGGGAACTGTGGGATAGAGGATTTAGATACTCAGGAATTTCATGTCTATTTCTGGACTTTCTTATTGCTTCAAAATTTAAAATAAACATCTGTAAAGTTGCGGATACTGCCCAACTAGACTCTACCCACTGTAGTGAAGACAAACAGAAATGATTGTGCTCCTTCTTCCACAGAGATTTTATTAATAATTCACTCATTCATTTTTTAAATTCACCCACTCAAGAAACATTTAGTGACCACCTCTTGGGTGCTATGGGCTACCCTTGTGGCTCATTGGTAAAGAATCTGCCGGTCAACATAAGAGACACGGGTTCAATCCCTGGGTTGGGAAAATCCCCTGGAGATGGAAATAGAAACCCACTCCAATATTCTTGAGTAGGAAATCACATGCACAGAGAAGCCTGCTGGGCTACAGCCTATGGGATCACAAAAGGGTCAGACCTGACTTAATAACTAAAGAACAACAACAGCACTGTGTGCTATGGCCAAGAAACAGAGATAAGTAAGACGTGTCTCCTAACCTCAAAGAGCTCTGATCTGATGAGAAAAATAAATGAGTCCAGAAGCAGCTATACAGATTTGAGTGTGGATAAAGAATTATGGGAACAGAGAAGAGAGAAGCCAGCCAGATGGAGCAAGGGCAACCAGCCCTCTGGGCAAAGGGAGAAGCAGGTATGATAGCACAGAGGCACCATAGCAGCCACGGGGCATTAATGGCTGTACTTTGGAGTGCAGAGAGAGAACAGGTGGGGAAAGAAGCCACACTGTGGAAATCTGTTTACTTTTCAGTGGAGAATAACTAAGGAGGCTTTCCCAACAATTTGTTGCTCCATAGTCTAGACTGCCGATTTACTTTTTCATACCAATCATGGAACAATGGACTGGTTCAAAAATGGGAAAGGATTATGTCAAAGCTGTATATCATCACCTTGCTTATTTAACTTATATGCAAAGTGTATCATGAGAAATGCCGGGCTAGATGAAACACAAGCTGGAATCAAGATTGCTGGGAGAAATATCAATAACCTCAGGTATGCAGATGACACCACCATTATAGCAGAAAATGAAGAGGAACTAAAGAGTCTCTTAAGGAAGATGAATGAGGAGAGTGAAAAAGCTGGCTTAAAACTCAACATTCAAAAAAACTAACATCATGGTATCTGGTCCCATCATTTCATAGCAAACAGATGGGGGGAAAATAGAAACAGTGACAGGCTTTATTTTCTTGGGTTCCAAAATCAGTGCAGATGGTGACTGCAGCCATGAAATTAAAAGACATTTGCTCCTTGGAAGAAAAGCTATGACTAAACTAGACAGTGTATTAAAAAGCAGAGAGATCACTTCACCTACAAAGGTCCATATAGTCAAAGCTATGATTTTTCCAGTAGTCACATATGGGTGTGAGAGTTGGACCATAAAGGTAGCTGAGCACCAAAGAATTGATGCTTTTGAACTATAGTGTTGGAGAAGACTCTTGAGAGTCCCTTGGACAGCAATGAGATCAAATCAGCCAATCCTAAAGGAGATCAATCCTGAATATTCACTCAAAGGACTGATACTGAATTGGAGCTGAAGCTCCAATACTTTGGCCACCTGATGCGAAGAGCCAACTCATTGGGAAAGACCTTGATGCTGGGAAAGGTTGAAGGCAGGAGGAGAAGGGGAATGAAAGAGGACAGATGGTTGGATGGCATCACCAACTCAATAGACAGGAGTTTGAACAAGCTCCAGAAGTTGGTGATGGACAGAGAAGCCTGGTGTGCTGCAGTCCATGGGGTCACAAAGAGTCAGACCCGACTGGGCAATTGAACAACAACAATAATACAGTTCAGTTCAGTTCAGTTCAGTCGCTCAGTCGTGTCCAACTCTTTGCGACCCCATGAATCGCAGCATGCCAGGCCTCCCTGTCCATCACCAACTCCCAGAGTTCACTCAGACTCACGCCCATCGAGTCAGTGACGCCATCCAGCCATCTCACCCTCGGTCGTCCCCTTCTCCTCCTGTCCCCAATCCCTCCCAGCATCAGAGTCTTTTCCAATGAGTCAACTCTTCGCATGAGGTGGCCAAAGTACTGGAGTTTCAGCTTCAGCATCATTCCCTCCAAAGAAATCCCAGGGCTGATCTCCTTCAGAATGAACTGGTTGGATCTCCTTGCAGTCCAAGGGACTCTCAAGAGTCTTCTCCAACCCTACAGTTCAAAAGCATCGATTCTTCGGTGCTCAGCCTTCTT